>CP092885.1:34122584-34267497 GCA_030710605.1 Cordylochernes scorpioides | reverse complement strand
AAAAAGTTTCGACACTTTGCTCAGAAGTTAAAAAAAAAACTTTATTATTCTACCAAATTCAAATTGTCCCCTTCAAAGTAGTCCCCGTTGGCCGCGATGCACTTCCGCCACCTTTTTTTCCAGTCGGCAAAACACCTCTGGTAGCCTGTTTTCGGGATCGCCTTCATGGCCTTCTTCGATTCCACTTTGATCTCTTCTATGCTCTGAAATTTCCGACCCTTTAACTTTTTTTATCTTTCCAAAGAGGAAGAAGTCGCAGGGGGCCAAATCGGGACTGTAGGGGGGTTGGAGGAACACAGAGGTTGAGTGGTCCTGCAGGAACTTCGAGATTTTGAGGGCTGTGTGCTCCGGCGCGTTATCGTGGAGGAGGATTCACGACTTGCTCCTCCACAGCTCCGGCCGTTTCTGCCTGATCGCTTCCCTCAATCACCTCAAAACTCCCAGGTAGGAGTCAGCAGTTATTGTAGAGCCTTGTTGTTGAAATTCATGATGAACGATGACCTGGTAGTCGAAGAACACCGTCAACATGACCTTGACTTTGCTGGGAGCCTTCCTCGCTTTCTTTGGTCTCGGCTCATTTTTGAAGCGCCACTCCGATGCCTGTTGGGTAGTTTCCGAATCAAAGCCGTAAATCCATGTTTTGTCTCCAGTAATGACCTTCTTCAGCAATTCGGGGTCGTCGGTTGTCGCTTCGAGATTGAGACTGGCCGTTTCTTTCCGGGCGTTCTTTTGATCAAAAGTCGAATATTTGGGAACGAGAACGGCGTTGAGTCTTCTCAATCCCAAAAATGTCCTTCATTATCGATTGAGTCGACCCGAATGATTTCCCTGCTTCTTCGGCGACCTCCCTGACAGTTATTCGTCGGTCTTCACGCACCAGTTCCAACACCTTGTCCACTTTTTCAGGCGTGGTTGATGTGGACGGTCTCCCGGAACGCTCGTTGTCGGCGGTCTCTTCCCGACCATCTTGAAGCGCTTGTACCACTCGAAAACTCGTCTTTGGCTCATGACGGCATCCCCGTAGGCTGTTTGCAACATCCAAAAAATTTCGGCACCCTTGAATCCGTTTTTCACACAGAACTTGATGCAAATTCGTTGATCCTCCATTTCGGTGACTAACGAAATCGAAGCACGGGCAAAATGGCTTCACTTCGAACAGCCGCTGCTCGCGCTGTTGTGGGGCGTGATTTTTTAAAATTGGCAGGTCTCCAAGCCAAGGGCGACGCTTGCGTTTGCCACAAACCGGGAGAAAATATATTGAGTTTTCAGGATTTTATCAGCAAAGTGTCGAAACCTTTTGATCAGAGTAGTATTTCTCATTGTAAATAACATAAGCTAGGTTGCTCTTTTTGAGCGGTACCTAATAAGGTTATTTTGGAACAGAAACTATTTAATATGTTAAATATCATATACAGTTAAACCTGTCTGTAGCGCCCCCTCTAAATAGCGCCTCCCTTTCTATAGCGCCCGATTTTAAATACGTAGTACGATGCGATTTACATTAAAAGTGACCTGTCTATAGCACCCTATTTTGGTGAGTCCCAAGAGGGGGCGCTATAGACAGGTTTAACTGTACATTCATTATGTATACCCTTAATTACCCCATTTATTCATACTAATATTTTTTTTATATATCTTATATGGTTATGGAATAAAGCGCTGCCAGTCCCAACATCTCTTAATGTCAATACCCTTGACATTATAACTAACTATCAATCTCGGTATAGCTACATTTTTGTTTCTGAATAGGCCAATCATACAAATTATTTTTTTATATTAGTTTATTAAAAAATCACGATAATTATTATAGTTGCCGAGATAAATTCAAGCGCCTATCAATGATAATCATATGGAGATGAGAACAGAGGAACTAACCAGATCTCAGGCTCCGAGCTATATCTCGAGATTAACTCTAAATTGAGGGAAATATATACGATATTTTATAAGTTCTTCAGACTTTTTATTATAAATGGAAAGCTTCATAGCTACACTACTATGCGACTTGATTTACATCAATGTAAATAATTAATAATTTACTTTAGAATATAACTCATTGTAAATAGCTCAACTTGATCAACTTTCTCTCTCCACGATGCTAATTATTAGAGATAACTTCATTAAATCAACTTTCATCATTGCTTAACATACTGTAAATAACTACCTTGCGATTTCTTCTATCTGCTTATGTTGTTGCTTATTTGTTTAGAGTATATGTTTATTCAAGGCTCTTTTTATTAATTGTTTATTTTCTTTTCACAATTCTGTTACCTACTCTACTACAATATGAATTATTGTAAATAGTTTCCCGTGCAATAATCCAGATCGGATATAGCGTGTCTTTTTTCGCAACTGGTAATAAATAAACTCTAAATTAAATGGTCCATAAATTATTGATTTTCTGTTCATTTTTACTACTGGAAAAATCCCACGGGGGAAAAAAGAGATAAATACATTGAAGAGCCTTTGGAAAAGTTGCTTGTTCACTTGTGGTATAAAAAAATACCAATATTTTTATTTTATTTCAATATAAAGCGCCATGTACCCTTAGGGACACTTGCGCTGTCATACATGTATGCCTTTACATTTGTCTATACATATATATGCAATAATTTTAGGCCGTGAATAGGATAGTCATATGATGTTAACAATAAGAAAGAGAGAGAAAAAAACGAGAAATACAATACTTTAAGGCCGTGAATAGGATATTTATATGATGTTAACAATGAGAAAGAGAGAAAAAAACGAGAAAAAAAGAACTGTGTACAAAAGAAAGAAGTGTCTGACAATATGTACAAAAAGCAAAAAGATCAATATGATAACCTTTAGAAGAAAGACTAATTTCGTGGAAACATCAATGATGATATGTAATTCCAATGTCAACAAAATCATAAAAATTTGGGAAATATTATAAAATATTCTAAGAGGTTTCAAATTCGTTATTTTAATTGTGAATCACCATCTGTAATGATCATGTAAATAGGAGCATATGTTCTCTTTGATCAATTATTTTTTTCCTTATGAGATATACTAATGAATCTATTAAAATATTGATTGAATTTAATTAAAAAATTTCCTCTTTTATTCCTCTTATAAATACTCGCAAAATTTTATACGTCAAATCATTCTTGTCTCTCTGAATCTCAAAGGTAAGTTGTTCTTAAAACACGCATGTGATTGATTCTGCATTCAAGTTTTTTTTAAATATTGATTATTTATATTATATGAAGTGCATATGAAGTAGTATTGAAGAATATGGGCTTGAAATATTATCTTGAATAATGAATACTTGTATTTTATAACCTCCCTTTGAAAATTAAACGATTTATAGCCCGTCAAAGGATTCTATGGCTATTTTTCCGCTAGGATATCACGGGAATTTGGAACAGCGACTCTTTAAACTGCTACTTCTGCAATGCTGGCATCCAAGACAATTTGGTCCATTATCTATTCCATTGCCCATTCCTACAGGAAAAGAGACTGGAAATTCGCGAAATTTCGGGGCTAACTCACTACAATGAACAACATGTATATAAAATTTCTACTACTCTCTTATGGATAAAACATTTGTTTATAAATAATTTAAAATTTTCAAGGCGATTGATAAAATGAGGGATGAAGTGCTCAACTCCACAGACAACGGCTGAATGCTTCCCCTCCCCTCTAAATTGCTTTCCCCCCTCACTCATGTACATATATGACCTTTTAGGGGAATCCCCTTGTAAGACAATAGTGTCTTAATAAAGGTTTTTTGTTGTTGTATTTTAGATCTCTCTATGAAAATGTTTCTCTATAGAAAAGTTTATATTATGATGCATTAGCGCACCATCTGTTATGAAAATTTTAAACTATTATAGACGCGTTTGATTATTTTTGAAATTAAACAATTTATAATGCCCTTACTGCAATGGAACAATTATATAGGGAGGGCCCATTGCAGTAAGGGCAGTATAAATTGTTTAATTGCAAAAAGAATCATACGCGTCTATAATAGTTTCAAATTTTCATAGAAAAGCTTATTATGTAATTTTAAACGTTTCTTTTAAAAATATTTACAGAAGGTTATTTTTGTTTAAGTATTTCTTAGATAGAATGAAATCTCTCTATTATTTAGTTTACAAATTTTTGTTTATAAAAACAATTTCAACTTATATAAAACATTCAACATTAATCAAAACATTTTTATCTTTAATAAAAACGATTGCAATTCATGAAAACCTTTTTTTGAATCGTCAAATAATCTTAGAAATAAAATTATTAAGAATATAATAAAGAATAGTTCCAAAATAGCTTTAGTTATGTATTTATCAATATCATATAAAAAATAATTTAAGCAAATACTTTCACTCAAATTATCAATTCCGTCTTTTATAAGAGATCTCAAAAAGATATATAAAACTGATTATACTAGCGAATTTTTATATATTTTAAATTTTTATAAGCATATTCTACTGTGTGTGCGGATTAAACCTTAAAAAATGGAGAAAAAAGGAACCGTATTGTTAAATAAAAGGATAAAGTCAGCATTCAAAAGTGGATAGACCTTTCAACCAGAAATATAAAGAGATTTGCTGCCACATCAATATTACTGCTCTCCGTTCTACCAATTATCATGCATGGATCAATCTAATGTAGAATTTTGACTGTGCATGTTTACATTCAGGCATTTTACTCCATGTATTGAAAATGGACTCAATTAGTCCGCGTTGCACAAGTGAAGTCCAAACTGTGGGCCTTTCCTTTTTCAACGACCCAATACTCCAATATCGATTATAATAGATAGCCAACCGCCTAGAAATCTTCTAGGTTCTTTTATCATACATACGAGTGAAAGTTTGCCAAACGAATATTATATATTATGAAGTATAATAAACAATGTTAAAGATTAGTTTTAATTATTAATCAAGATTGTGTGTGAATATGTGAGAAAGATGTAATATCGTTGTTGTTTTCTTGGCCGACTGTTTTACATATGGTGTTATCTTAAAATTGCTTGTTTTGAATATTTTTTTAGATTGAGTTGAATGAATTGCTGAATTATTTTTTGTATTTATATATAAATAAAATTAACTCTGTTGATTTTTTTTAATCGATAACAGCGAAGTTACGCATGTTAAAGTTAGGAAAAATATTTTGATGTTAAGCAAAACCTGCTCCATCTCGTTTTACATAAATGTTGAAAATTTGGTCGAAATTGATGCATTGTAACGAAAGTTTTTAGTGAACAACACTTATGAAATTTGCATTTTATTAATATAGATTGGGCTTCCGCTTTAAAAATGAATTTTTGATACAGCCTGGTAGAACTACATGGATCAAATGCAGTGTTTTGGTTTTCTAAAAAAAAAAATAAGCATGCGTTTCCCTTTCAACTGCACAGGCAGAATATGGAGCAGCTGCAACTTCTATACAATACCTTGTTTATTTGAAATAAATAAATATGGACTTTACATCGTTTGAGGACACAGCTTTGCTAGTAACACTAAGATTTCTATTTTTGCATGGCCAAATTTTTTAAAACTCGAAATTAAGTAAACACATTGACACAAGAACTACCTACATGAAAGATACATTGTCCAAAAACATAATTAAAACTAACCTATATCAAAAGGTGCACATTCTAGCAGATATGTTAAATAAACCTTTATGTAAAGAAATGTGTTGAAAAAAATTATAAAACTTTTCAAAATTGGGTTGAAAAAAATTGCTATTGATATTTATGTAAATACTAATTTAGAGGGGGTGTTAATATGAGTATTATGTTTAAGAAACCTGTGAATAAAAGTAATATGTGTGTAGCCCTTAAGTTTATATATTCTAATTTGGCATTCTCTAATAAATAAATAGGTTTGTAATTTGTCAAAGATAATAAAAATATTTTTTTTTGAATTATGAATATTATATAAGAGTGATACAATATCAATTTGTTTAATTTGAATAGGCTTTGTATAGCCTATGTTTTACAAAATGTATCTTCATCTTTACATCTACTTGTCAAATTCATTTTAATAGTCATTATATATATATATATGCCCGGCTTCGCCCGGGTTTTACCCGAGTGAATGTTTGTCTAACGAACATTTGTTAAAACAATTCTCTATAAACTTATAAAACGTACTCGGCTTCGCCCGGGGTTTTACCCGAGTAAAGGTTTGTCTAGCGAACATTTGTTAAAACAATTCTCTAAAAACTTATTTAAAAAAATATATATATTTTGATAATTTGAAACTCGTAAATTTGAATCTCTCGATAAAGTGAACATTTTTTCCGGTTCCTGTGTGCCGTGTCATCCTGAATTTTTCTTTCCTAATTTATTAAGAATTTCATGAAATTATTTTTCAAAAACCTTCCCCGGTGATTATACCTAATAATATCCCAAAATTTCACGGCGATTGGATGTATGGTTTTGAATCTATAGAGTACAGACAGACAGACATTCAATTTTATATATAGATATTTACTCTTCATTGTTGGCTTTTTATCTTACATTCATTCTTCATTGTTTGGCTTTTTTATCTTACATTCATTCTTCATTGTGGCTTTTATTATTACATTTACTATTCATTGTTGGGTTTTTATCTTACATTCACTCTTCATTGTTGGCATTTTATCTACATTCATTCTTCATTGTTGGCTTTTTATATTACACTAGACGAATGGCCGGGCAACGCCCGGGTTTTACCCGAGTGCGTATATATTTTAAAAACGTTTTAATTCAATTACCTATTCGTTACAATTATAATTTGGCGCCATGGATGTCACTTTTGTGAAACATCCCGTTCCAAACTGTGTGTTTTTAAATGTTTTAATTAAATTACTATTCGTTACAATTATAAATTGGCGCCGTGGATGTCTCTCTTGTTGAAACGTCCCGCCCCAAACTGTGGGTGTGTCTTGAAAATTTAAAAATAAAAATGTGGAATTTTCATAAAGATTTCATCATGTCGATTTTTTTTTTGCATTTCACCTACTAAATCGATAGAGATGATTACATTTGCAACATGAACTTAGGTATATTGACTAAATAGAAACTGCATAGTAATAAAGATCATTTTTTAAAGGCACCATATCGTTTTTTTTTTTCAATAAAATCGAAACAAAAATTAACGATAAATAACGATAATTGCCTTAAAAGAAATTGCCTTAAAAAAAAAGAAACATTCGCGGTGTATTTTGTCTTGCATTCATTTATACAATTATTATATACGAATGACCCCGGCAACGGCCCCGGGTTTTACCCGATTAAATGCTTTTATTCAAATACTATTCGTTACAATTATAAATTGGCGCAGTGGATGTCCATTCTTGTATAATTATAAACGAGTTTTAAATATTGTAAAAAAAAAAAAAAATGCATCGGCCGGGAATCGAACCCGGGCCGCCCGCGTGGCAGGCGAGCATTCTACCACTGAACCACCGATGGTTATGAAAAATCCCATCCGTGGCTTCAGACAGACAGAATAAGGCAATATATAAGTAGATTTACTCTTCATTGTTGGCTTTTTATCTTACATTCACTCTTCATTGTTGGCTTTTTATATTATATTTACTCTTCATTGTTGGCTTTTTAATCTTACATTTATTCTTCATTGTTGGCTTTTTATATTACATTTACTCTTCATTGTTGGCTTTTTTATCCTTACATTCAATCTTCATTGTTGGCTTTTTATATCATATTTACTCTTCATTGTTGGCTTTTTATCTTACATTCATTCTTCATTGTTGGCTTTTTATATCATATTTACTCTTCATTGTTGGCTTTTTATCTTACATTCATTCTTCATTGTTGGCCCTTTTTATATTATATTTACTCTTCATTGTTAGCTTTTTATCTTACATTTATTCTTCATTGTTGGCTTTTTATATTATATTTACTCTTCATTGTTGGCTTTTTATCTTACATTTATTCTTCATTGTTGGCTTTTTATAATACATTTACTCTTTATTGTTGGCTTTTTATCTTACATTCATTCTTCATTGTTGGCTTTTTATATTATATTCTGACCAAAATCTATCTGTGAACTTCACACAGACAGAATAAGGCAATTATATAAGTAGATTTACTCTTCTTTGTTGGGCTTTTTATCTTACATTCATTCTTCATTGTTGGCTTTTTATATTACATTTACTATTCATTGTTGGCTTTTTATCTTACATTCACTCTTCATTGTTGGCTTTTCATCTTACATTCATTCTTCATTGTTGGCTTTTTATATTACACTAGCGGATGTGCCCGGCTTCGCCCGGGTTTTACCCGAGTGAATGTTTGTCTAACGAACATTTGTTAAAACAATTCTCTATAAACTTATAAAACGTACTCGGCTTCGCCCGGGGTTTTACCCGAGTAAAGGTTTGTCTAGCGAACATTTGTTAAAACAATTCTCTAAAAACTTATTTAAAAAAATATATATATTTTGATAATTTGAAACTCGTAAATTTGAATCTCTCGATAAAGTGAACATTTTTTCCCGGTTCCTGTGTGCCGTGTCATCCTGAATTTTGTCTTTCCTAATTTTCTACATTAGAAAATCATAGTTTTATCTAGTGAACATTTTTTCCCGTGTCACATTGCCGTGTCACATTGCCTTTATTCTTCATTGTTGGCTTTTTATATTATATTTACTCTTCATTGTTGGCTTTTTATCTTAAATTTATTCTTCATTGTTGGCTTTTTATATTACATTTACTCTTTATTGTTAGCTTTTTATCTTACATTCATTCTTCATTGTTGGCTTTTTATATCATATTTACTCTTCATTGTTGGCTTTTTATATTATATTCTTACCAAAATCTATCTGTGAACTTCACACAGACAGAATAAGGCAATTATATAAGTAGATTTACTCTTCTTTGTTGGCTTTTTATCTTACATTCACTCTTTATTGTTGGCTTTTTATCTTACATTCATTCTTCATTGTTGGCTTTTTATATTACATTCACTCTTCATTGTTGGCTTTTTATCTTACATTCATTCTTCATTGTTGGCTTTTTATATTACATTTACTCTTCATTGTTGGCTTTTTATCTTATATTCACTCTTCATTGTTGGCTTTTTATATTATATTTTTAGATTGAGATTATTAGCTAGTATGTAAAAATATTAACTCTGTTGAAATTTAATTTTGTATTTATATATAAATAAAATTAACTCTGTTGATTTTTTTGTATTTAATCGATAACAGCGAAGTTACGCATGTTAATGTTAGGGAAAAATATTTTGACGTTAAGCAAAACCTGCTCCATCTCGTTTTACATAAATGTTGAAAATTTGGTCGAAATTGATGCATTGTAACGAAAGTTTTTAGTGATGTCCTCTTATGAAATTTGCATTTTATTAATATAGATTGACGCCCAGGTTGTCCTTAATCTAGATCTACAAGACATTAGATAGTCTGCCTAGATGTCACCATACAGTTAGAGTGGTTGTTGAGGTGGATATGGGCTTGATGAATAGTAGCATCTAATAGCCATGAAGTGGCAGTAAATCTCATTATATTGTTGCACCAGGTTACAGCTTGGCAGACTCTTCAGCCTTGATTCTCTCCTGCGCTGGGTCTTGCATCTTACCAGAGCGTGTTTCAACCATCCTAAAAATTTATATAAGAGAATAATAAGATATCTCTACTTTAAGTAGCCTCCAGAATCGCTTATTTATTTCTCACATCAAAGAGAGTAGTGAAGTCACACAGTGTACCAAAATACAAATGGTGATTTTATAATACATAAATCTGTTTATAATATATTTATATATTCTGTTTAATAAAATAACTGAATATAAAATATAAATTTGAATTTAAAATATATCGAAAATAATATTACACATTAAAATAAAATAGGTGCATTAGCCATGATGCAACAATATGTATGGTTGAATGGGCCTCAACGTAAAGATTTGTCCACTTATTCTGTGTGAGCAGTCTTTGTTTATCTAGCAACAAGGTTCGTTTTCTCTCTCCATATATCTTTATGCTAAAACCCAGTAGAATTTGTGCTCCAACAATTCAGAAACATCATAGAAATCATCTGCTGTATAAAAACTGTTAGAAATTTGATATAATATAAGAGAATAAATTGATATAATGTGTGTTGTGGGTTATGTGTGCTGTGTTTGTGTGTGTGTTGTGTTTTATGTTGTGTGTGAGTGAAAATAATTTCTTAAATATATGAGAGAATGATGCAAATACAATTTCTGCTGATTCTCTTTCGGCTCCAAATTTCAATATATTTTAGAAAATCTTGTATAATCCAATATATTTTGTTAAGTTCTAAGATTTTTTGGTGATATATTAAAATATTTATATAAATTTAAAGTTATTTCGAAACTTAATATACCTACTATAATATGAACATTAAATTAGCGATTTGTATTTCTTTCAAAAAGAGTGGCTATAATATATTTTTATACTATTCCCAATAAAGAATATATTTTGGAAGAGAAATATGATTGAAACGTGTTTGGAACTACCATTTTAACAGTTTACTTTAATTTTCCTAATTTGTATATTTTCGGATCTTTTCCAATAAAAAAATATATTTTTTAAACTTTTGCAGAATTTAACGACATTTATGCTTATTTCACTATTTTTGATCATATCCTAATATTATTTTTAAATAATCAATTTAGTTTTAAAAGTCTGAATAAATGCTAAAAAAGCTATTTGAATGTCATATTCTCTCAAATTTGATATAAAAATATACTTAAAAACTCCTTACACAACTTACTTGGAGAGGTGCTGAGTATATTTGGCTCTAAGACTAATGTCTGTTATTTTTAAAGATTTATGGGGATTTTCATTAGCTTCAAAGCATTTTTAGCCTGTTCGTAGATTATTTAAATATTTTTGAAACAGAATTTAATTTGGCATCATAGCTGATCATTCATGAACATAGCAATGCGTTTCTTTATTTGTGAAAAGCGAAAGCTTTCGGATCTTTATAATCCTTCCAAAGGCGTAGCTTTAGGTTGAGAGCATGAGAATATATAAATATATGTAAATAATATTGCATATTTATATATTGTCATTCTCTCAGCCTAAATCTATGCCTTTGGAAGGATTATAAAGATCCGAAGGCTTGCACTTTTAACAAATAAAGATAAATGCATTGCTACTGTCTGTATTTTATATTTTAGTTTGTTTTCTTACACAATTTCCCTCTTAATCCCCATCTCTATTAGATACATATCGTAGTAGTGTTTACCATGAACATTCAATTATGAAATATTATGTGCTGAATGAAGTGATTGTTTCAGGTTTAAGGAGATGGCTCCCAAGATTGAGAACAATGAAACATTTTTAGACCAACCGACTTCTGAAAAATCTTCCAAGAAAGAACATAAGTTGGAAATTGTCTGGAAAAATGTTTTCTTGTTCGTTATACTTCACTATTATGGATTTCAAGGGCTATATTATGCTTGTGTGGTCAAGCTATCCACAGTATTTGTAGGTGAGTAAAGTAGGACCTCTATTTAAGTAGAATATTTGTGGGGGGTTAGCAGTCGTGATAAAATAGTGTTGCAATAGACAGATAAAAGAAGAGAGGACTCAAGACTACAAATTAAAACATGTCAAAGATTACAAAGGGGAAAAATCGGGACTCCAGCTGGTATGTCCGCTCATCACACACAGCACCTATATATAAACTGCCTCTTCCCTCAAGATGGCGGGTATTGGGGTACAGAGGTGATGTGATGTAGTCCCTGTCTGGACCAATCAGATTCTTCTGGAAGATTCTATATTGACCAATGACTCCCTGAATTACGATATCAAATCCTCACTTTTTCCCTTTATCAGCTACTTATGTCATCTTTTATTTAGTTTACACTTGATACTCAATTTTCATTATATTTTTAACATTGGTATTTCAAAAAAAAAAATCAAATTATTGAATAGGCAATTACTGATGAACAGCATTGGAGTTCGATATTATTTTTATAAATTAATATATGTCATAATTTGTACAATTAGATGCCAACCTAATCCAATGTATGTATAAGTATAAGAATATAAGACATGCGAGGATGTGTTTCTTAAACACATTTTGTTTCAATAAAAGAACAAGGTAACATTGGAGGACAGAAAGGCCTAGAAGAAAGGCCTAGGAAAGAGGCTTAGAAGTTAGCACGATCATTAGTAAAGTTATACCCAGTTTAATTATCGCGGAACTAATAAAAGTTGAGTTCAACAAACTATCACTTCCGGGTCAAGCTGGAACATGTCTAAAGACAAAAGAAGTAACGTAGGCCAACCAGAGAGTAGCACATTTTGTGGAGAACCAATAGGGAACCTACACGTCACACCTTTCAACCAATGAGAAGTAAGAAGGGTTCTCGTGTTAAATCGAGAACCAAGAATTGTCAGTTGTTCTTTCGATCCCACCGAGATAGCACCTATAGTCGTCACTTTGATCCCACCGAGATAGCACCTATAATCTTCACTTCGATCCCACCGAGGTAACACCTGCTCTAGAGATCTCTCCGCTCATCCCATAGCTAAGTCAATCTTACCGCAATGTGAATAGATAACCAATAAGCAAAACCGCTCCGCCTTCTCAAGCCTTTCTTTCCTCCGACTAGTTGCCTTTTATTTTCAAATCCCATCACGTGTCCTGGTTATTCCCTCTGTATGCTTCACTTTCCACTCAAACGACTGCGCTTTCAACAATCTACACCATTCTCAACCAACAACAAAAAATTCCGCAACGAAATTGCGACAAACGGATTGAGTCGACAGGATAATTCTATGGCGAGTAACCAAGATACCATCGGCGTCAAAGATGACGACCAACCGGAGAGACAGGAAATGACCGAGGCGGAGGAGACGGGCCCCCTAGCGGTTGCCATCAGTCAAATTACGACGGCGTTAGCCCGAGGCAGATCCGACACCCCGGGCGCGGATCTACCAGTCTTCGATGGAACGTACAGTGCGTCCCAGTTTTTCCAAACATTCGACCGGAAAATGGAAGACTCCATGGAAGAAAAAGAAAAATTGCTCCGTCTACCAAACTACCTGGTGCGACAACCCCTGGAGCTTTTCAGGAAACTTCGGCTGGCCGACCGGAGCTATTTCCAGGTGAGACAAATCCTCTTAGATCTCTATCCTGAGTCAAGCGAAGCGTCCTTTGCGAAATATTTCGCCATGAAGCTTACTGGACAAGCCAACCTAGAGACCTACTACCGGGAGAAAACCGCCATGGGGCTACAACTAGGACTCCCGCAGGAGGTGATCCTCGAGACGCTGACAGAAGGGTTGCCATTCTCCGACCAGCGCCTAGTCCGCGTAGTGCCTCCCGAGAACCTAGGAGAGTGGTTCCGACTGGACCAGAGAGGACCAACCGCCCACAATGTCGGGTCCGTACCACAACACACCCCGACGCCCAGGTGCCTGGAATGCACCTCTTCCACCGTCCAACTGTAAGTTCTGCGGCGCGAGGCACTGGCACAGCGAATGCCGGCATCGACCAGTCCCGGCGACCCACGAAAAAGAACGGACAGTGCAATCAGTCCCAAACCGATATCAAGGTGCCAGGACAGTGCAATCAGTCCCAAAACAACCAGTCCCGAGTCCCCAGCAACCATCTCAAGCCAGAGACACCCCAGCAGAGCAGACTTTTCGAGACTGAGGTAGGCTCCCCAACCCAACTGACTGTAAAACTTTTCCTAGCCCCTAATATACCATGCCCCTTTTTAATTGATACATGCGCCAGCCTGAATATAGTGCCATATAACCTCTACAATATGTTAAAAACTCACCTGCCTAAATTAACCCTTAAGAGACATTCACTGGATCTCCAAACCCTGGATGGTTTTGCAAAAACAATGGGTAAATTGTCTCTCCCTCTAACCATAGGCCAAATATCCCGAAGAGAGAATTTACATGCAGTGAATGCACCGTTACCATTTGGAATTCTTAGCCTTAATAGCCTCCACAAATTCAAATTAGCAATAGATTTTAATAAATGCACTATATTCCAGCTGGGCGCCCCATTGTCTACCCCATCCTACCATTTTAACCATGCACCAAATGTATGCAACTAACGGCAATGTCAGGCGATGTCACAAAGATCTTACCCTACAGCCAAACTTTCCGCCTATGACAACCATTGCGTGCATTCATTGAACAAACCACCCTTATCTACATGCCATTTTTTCACTAAGGCCAATTGCCTTTTTTAGATGCCCTCAAATAACAAAGCCACAACGGCTTCAACTTGTAAACACCATGCCCAAAACATACCCCTACAGCGGAACAACTCGCATAGCAAACACATAGGTGATCATACGTCGTCACACAACTATCACATGACCAACCCACACAACGAACTCGACACTCACACTAAGACCCAACAAAATCCTTTGCCACATACATGCTACAACACGACACACAATCCTCTCTCTACACCCCAGTTCACAACACTTTTACAAAGATACAATCACATCTTCACACAGAACAAATTCAACGTACCATGCTTACAGATTCCACCAGTAAAAATACCCACGAATTCCGACAAAATAATTACCATACGGCCATATCGTGTTCCGATATGTGACCAACAAGAAATCCGTAATCAAGTCCAACAAATGCTAGAGAATGGCATTATAGAGCAATCCTTTTCACCTTTCTCGAGCCCTGTCACCCTCGTCACTAAACGCGACAAGACCAAACGGTTTTGTATCGATTATAGAAAGGTGAACGAGCTAATTAACTCTGATGTCCATCCCCTCCCGAGAATCGAGGATATCCTCGACCGCCTCGCAAAGGCCAAGTATTTCTCCACGGCCGACATATCCTCTGCGTATTGGCAGGTCCCAATACACCCCGATTCTCGACCACTGTGAGCATTTATCACCCTCGAAGGGTTATACCAGCCCACTCGATTACCTTTCGGATTAAAAACCAGATCTCAGATCTACGAACGAGCCATGAGTCAGGTCCTACAGAGACACGGACTTGACTGTGTGGCACATTACTTTGATGATTTCATCATTTACTCTAACACATTGGAGGAACATCAAAACCACCTGCGACAATTTTTCGCCTTTTGCGAAGCAGAGGAGTTACAACTTAACTTCGCGAAATGCGAATTTTTAAGCAGTCCATAGATTTCCTAGGCTACACCATCACAGCTGGTACAACCACACCGCTCACACGCAACACAGACATCATTCACGCCATTAAACAACCACACAACCGAAAAACACTACAAAGGCGCTGTGAACGTCTATAACAAATTCATCCCGGACTACGCTCGCTTGCGAGCACCACTCAATAACCTCCTCAAAAAGGATGTCGTGTGGATCTGGGATGAAGCTTGCCAAAAGGCGTTCATTGACCTGAAAGGGAACCTCACACAACACCCCATTTTACACCTTTACAAGGAAGGTCTGCCATGCCAAGTGTATTGCGATGCATCCACCCTCGGTATAGCAGGCATTCTCAAACAGGTTCACCCTGACGGGAACGTATATCCAGTTCAGTTTTTCAGCCGAGCATTGCGACCACACGAGAAAAACTACTCCATCTCTGAACTTGAGTGCTTAGCAATCGTTGAGAGTGTGGATAAGTTTCGCATCTATCTGATGGGCAGAAAGTTTACTATATTTTCTGACCATCACGCATTGCAATGGCTGAAGACCATCAAAAACCCGTCCCGCAGATTGTTTCGATGGAGTTTACGGCTATCGAGTTACGAGTATGAAGTCCGCTACATAAAGGGAAAACAACAGTATGAGGCGGATCTTTTGTCCCGTAACCCGCTCTGTGGATTTTTAGACGCGTCCCTTATCAAGACACACCAACCTCCTCCATCGAGAGAGTCTAGTCTGACCATTGATCGTAATGGATTACATACAGTTTCCCGCAAAGGTGTAACCAAGATTATAATTCCAAAACCACTCATACAACAACTCTTACAAACAGTACACGCATACTATAACCACCCCGGTATTTCACAAATGTCACGACTCATCTCCACGCAATATTACTGGCAAGGTATGTCAAAAGATATTAAACAAAAGGTTAAGACCTGCCCCACCTGCCAGTTAACAAAACGTCCATTGGGACCCACTTACGGGGAGTTAAGTCAACCTCCGGAAGCCAAAGAACCCTTTGACCTATTATCCCTAGATACCATAGCAGGATTTGCCAAATATGGCAACACCAAAATATACCTCCATGTTGTAGTCGACCATTTTTTCGCGCTACGCGTGGACTTTTCCATCTAAATCCACCAGCATCACCACCTACCAACAGGTACTTAAGCGAGTATTACAGGATGGCTCTCCGAAACGCCTCTTTACGGATAGAGCCCCTGCCTTCACTTCGCCAAAATTTAGTAGTTTTCTACTTAATAGAAACATCCACCCACTACTTAAAACCAGCAACAATCCACAAGCCAACGGTCTATGTGAACGCCTGAACGCCACCCTCACGGGAAAACTTAAGCTGTTACATTTAGAAAATCCTAAGATCGCATGGACCAAGTTGGTCAAAAGAGTTACAGTCATATATAACAAAACCCCACACTCTACCACAGGTTTTCCACCCATCTACCTAATGTTTGGCATCCTACCCCCAGAACTCTCTGACCATAGCACACCTTACCCAGATATCGACAGAGCTAGAAAGATTGCACACACACGAACACAAAACAAGCATCTTCAAGACAAAACCATTTATGATCAACGACACAAACAACCACATTTCGAAGTAGGTGATCTAGTGTTAGTTAAATTATATCACCACCCAAATACAGGGAAACTCGCGCCATATTTCACAGGACCCCACACAGTATTAGAAATTATTTCACCAAATGTGGTCCGTATAGATCGACCAAATCAACCTCTTCAAAGATACACTGATACGATCCACGTCAACAAGCTTAAGCTGTATACAGAAACAGTCCGTTATATATCACCGCCCGCCGTTAGAATATGTCACATAAAGCACAAGCCCGATTACACGTTCCCATTTAAGCATTTCACACCCGAATTATTTCCAGCAGAGCCATTAAGATTCAAACCCACAAACAGCGAGCCTTTCAGGCATTTAGACCCTGCCATTTTTTCAACAAGGCGATTTACACCATTCTTCCCCGATATTAAGAACTGCAAACCTGACAATTATTTCCAGCAGAGCCATTAAGATTCAAACCCACAAACAGCGAGCCTTTCAGGCATTTAGACCCTGCCATTTTTTCAACAAGGCGATTTACACCATTCTTCCCCGATATTAAGAACTGCAAACCTGACAATCATTTAAATCCTACCATTCTGTCCCAAAAACGATACATGCCACTCCCCAACGATAACAAGCAGTGCGAAATTTGGACGGCCAACTATGAATAAGGTTCGAGCAATATTTCAGAGTCACCATTTACAACAATATGGGAGAACATGTATCGATACCCTATCTTTCATCTGATTTTTATCCTTTGTTTGCTAGTCCTACCCTATAAATGTATCCCAGTTTTATTCCTGAGTTACCTGCTAATCTATGCCATGCCTTCTAATAGAGTTTTCGAGCTGCAAGAGGCAGTTTTTAATATAGGACAAGCATTTGTAAAACTTATTATAATTTTAGGAAACATTTTTGCAGAAAATCTAAATAAATTCCGAGGAGATAGGAGTAACTGAAAAGTAACAAATCAGTGCCGAAAGAAAGAAAAAAATCCCACTCCAGTAAAATAAGTAGAGAGTCATTAAAAGATTCAAGCACACAAAAGCAATTAGGAGACAGGAAGTGAGAAAGATATCTTCCGCGAGGCAATAAAATTCGAACAGCAAGCTAGTGCAAATAGAGGGTGAGAGTTCCCCCATTCCCGGATCTAATTACAGTGGGCCCCTCGTCTATATTGAGGTCAAGCGGGGGACTTCTACATGTCGCCAGTTTGGGAACATCTCGGGATATCACCCAATTTTCATTCCCCATTCCAGCTACATATCGACTTTTACAAAAATACAATTCAATTGCGCTCTCACAAGACGTTACCGACACATCTTAATGAATTCACACCCCTATTATAATTAATCCTAATTACCCTTTACAGACTTCCAAAAAAAAAACGTTACATATTCCACCTACACGTAGATATCACAGACCTTAGGATCTCGACAACACATATAATTCGTTTCACACATTTCTTACACAAAAACTTCTAACATTTTCTACAATACACACAAAGACAAAAGAAATCCTACAAGGCATAATTAATCAATTAAGAAAACTAGATCATGGCATGTAGATACAAAACGGGTTCAAACCACTATATATATTTTTTGTTTATATATTAACCATTTTCACTATTTTCTAAAATTAAAATTAAAATATTTAACCAATTTATCAACTTATTCAATTTATTATCACTTATTTTAGCAATTACTTATCATTTTATTTACCACTCTTAGTTTATTTTATCGTAGTTACATTTATCAACGAAAACTCATTGGTTTTCGGTTAAACTTAAGACATTAAGTCATCCTTTATTTTTGAAAAACCTTTTTCATTTTTCTTTTTTTTTTTACGCAACCAAGCATTCAACTTTGATTTCGCTCAACATTTCTTTTATTTTTATTTTTTGATACCTCATGAAATTTCCTCGATTTCCTTCCCAAACTCGAGCAAAAAGTAATTAGGCATTTTTCTTTTTCACTAATGCAACAAAGCATTTTTCTTTTTTTTTACGCAACAAGGCATTTTTCTTTTTCAACCACGCCTTCACTTTGATTTCAGTCAACTATTTTTACTTTTATTTTTATTTTTGATTTCTAAAATTACCTCATGAAATTTCCTCGATTTCCTTCCCAAACTCGAGCAAAAAGTAATTAGGCATTTTTCTTTTTCACCAATGCAACAAAGCATTTTTCTTTTTTTTCACGCAACAAAGCATTTTTCTTTTTTTTTCCACGCAACAAGGCATTTTTCTTTTTCAACCACGCCTTCACTTTGATATCAGTCAACCATTTTTATTTTATTTTTATTTTTGATTTCTAAAATTACCTAATGAAATTTCCTCGTTTTCCTTCCCAATCTCGAGCAAAAAATGTAATTAGGTAATTTTTCCTTTTTCACTATGTACCATAGTACTCAACTTATGATTCACCTTTACAAATTTTGATTTCAATTAACTATAAACCAACTATATAGCATTAACACTACATTTTTTTTATTTTATCTCTTATATCCTTATCAATGTTGTATATAACCTCCCTATAACCAATTGATTTTCGCTCAAAATTATTTTCTTTGCTTTACAGAACTTATTCAGACTAAAACCCCTTCATAAATTCTTCACATGTAGGGGGCGCATCTGTCATAATTTGTACAATTAGATGCCAACCTAATCCAATGTATGTATGAAAATGTATGATTTGTTTCAATAAAAGAACAAGGTAACATTGGAGGACAGAAAGGCCTAGAAGAAAGGCCTAGGAAAGAGGCTTAGAAGTTAGCACGATCATTAGTAAAGTTTTACCCAGTTTAATTATCGCGGAACTAATAAAAGTTGAGTTCAACAAACTATCACTTCCGGGTCAAGCTGGAACATGTCTAAAGACAAAAGAAGTAACGTAGGCCAACCAGAGAGTAGCACATTTTGTGGAGAACCAATAGGGAACCTATACGTCACACCTTTCAACCAATGAGAAGTAAGAAGGGTTCTCGTGTTAAATCGAGAACCAATAATTGTCAGTTGTTCTTTCGATCCCACCGAGATAGCACCAATATTCGTCACTTCGATCCCACCGAGATAGCACCTATAATCTTCACTTCGATCCCACCGAGGTAACACCTGCTCTAGAGATCTCTCCGCTCATCCCATAGCTAAGTCAATCTTACCGCAATGTGAATAGATAACCAATAAGCAAAACCGCTCCGCCT
Source organism: Cordylochernes scorpioides (assembly GCA_030710605.1). Taxonomy (NCBI): domain Eukaryota; kingdom Metazoa; phylum Arthropoda; class Arachnida; order Pseudoscorpiones; family Chernetidae; genus Cordylochernes; species Cordylochernes scorpioides. The sequence continues at coordinate 34,247,626 of CP092885.1, read as the reverse complement.
TCTCAAGCCTTTCTTTCCTCCGACTAGTTGCCTTTTATTTTCAAATCCCATCACGTGTCCTGGTTATTCCCTCTGTATGCTTCACTTTCCACTCAAACGACTGCGCTTTCAACAATCTACACCATTCTCAACCAACAACAAAAAATTCCGCAACGAAATTGCGACATAAATATATTTTGAATAATAGGAAAGAATATATTGTATTAAAAATATTTATTCACCAATATAATCTTTTATGTATTGCTTTATTTTCAAAACGATATATATGTACAAAAGGTGGTACCTCTCCCTTTAATAATGCATTAAAACACTGCCTTTAGGTTTATCACCCGCTACAAAACTTTTGGAGGTGATGAAGAATTTGCCGAAACAGGTATTGCGGCTTTTTCCTTTTCGCCATCGATATCTTTTGTACTAAGATCCTGAATGCATTGTTTTAATGAATTTAAGAAGAGAGAGGTACCACCTTTGGTACATAATACCATCCTCTCTCAACCTCATATTATATATAAGGTTGTCCTAAAAGTTCGCGTTTTTCTTAAAACGATGTGATTACTTGGCGACTAATATTATTATGGCGAATACATAATAATATTATTATGAAATGAATAAAGCATCCAGGGTTAAGTTTTTACGAAAGATTAATATATAAATAATAATACACAATACAATTACTTTATACATAATACAAAGACATTATACATAACGGCGAATAATATTTGTATTTCAATTTTTCTGAAAGTGTTTACGAACTTTTGGGACAACCTTGTATATGTATATACTGTATATACAAATGGTAGGCATACGAGGTATGTTCAAAAGGTATCGCGACTTTTGTGTTTTTTCGAAAATTATTTATTTATTCATGAATACCTATTTTGTCCCTTTCAAAATAATCCCCATTAGATATTATACACTTGTGCCAACGGTTTTTCCAATCTTCGAAGCACTTCAAAAAATCATTTTTTAAAAATCTTTTTCAGCTCCTCCTTTGATGCCGTCGTTATCTCGTCAAGCGTAGCGTAACGTCGTCCTTTCATGGGCCTCTTCAGTTTAGGGAACAAGAAAAAGTCACAGGGTCCAGATCTGGGGAATACGGTGGCTGCGGCATCATTAGTGTGTTGTTTTTGGCCAAAAAGTCGCGCACAAGCAACGATGTGTGAGCAGGGGCGTTATCGTGGTGCAAAAGCCAATTTTTGTTCTTCCACAAATCCGGGCGTTTCTGGCGGATTGCTTCGCGCAAATTGCGCATAACTTGCAGGTAATATTCCTTATTGACCGTTCTACCCTGTGGCAAGAACTCATGATGCACCACGCCTCTGAAATCGAATAAAACTGTCAGCAAAACTTTCACATTCGACCGAACTTGGCGCGCTTTTTTCGGTCTTGGTTCGTGCGGCAGCTTCCATTGAGATGATTGAGCTTTGGTTTCCACGTCATAACCATAAACCCACGCTTGGTCACCAGTTATGACCCTCTGGAGCAAATTTGGGTCGTCGCGGACAGAGTCCAACATCTCATTAGCAATGTTCATGCGATGCTGTTTTTGGTCGCAATTAAGCAATTTTGGTACGAATTTCGCGGCGACCCGTCTCATGCCCAAATCATTGATAAAAATCGAATAGCACGAGCCAATCGATATGTTTAGGCCCTCAGCAACTTCTCTTACGCTGATTCGACGATTGGCCAATATAATTTTCTCCACTTCATTAATTTTTTCGTCTGTTGTTGAAGTGCTCGGGCGTCCGGCACGGTCTTCGTCGTTCACATCTTCTCGGCCTTCTGAGAACATTTTGTACCACCGATAAACGTTGCTTCGGTCCAAGGTAGCTTCTCCGTATGCCACAGTCAACATTCGCAATGCATCCGCGCACTTAATTTCGTTTTTTACACAAAATTTGATACAGGTTCTTTGATCCATTTTTTTAATAGGTAAAAATCGAAGACGATCCAAAACACCTGCAAGCAAAGCAGCTGTCAACAATTAAGTGAGGATTCAAAATGGCCGAGCTTGTCGGCATAAGTGAGAGACATGAGTACCAACATAAAGCCACAAAAAGATCGAAATTCGAATATACGTAACCCGCGAAAATTCAAAAGTCGCGATATTTTTTTTAACACACCTCGTATATATTATAGAAAAATGTTATATAGGGATTATACTTTATTTTAAAATTATAATTCCCAGATCAAATTACTCTGTAAAATCCACCGCCAGATTTCGTCGCTTTCCTTATATAAAACCCATTGTTGTTGTTTCCCATTGGCCGACTCAAATCTTTCTGTAGATATGTAAATGCCTAATATTTTATTTTTTTCTCTTTACGCCTCAAATCAGGTATCTCTTTCCTTATTATGTATCTCAGCACAATTAAAGCAAATTGTGATTCAAAGTTTATTTTTTTATTTTTACCACGACTTCAATAATGATTATCATAAAAATACTGCAATATCAGAAACATACACTGATGTATCCTTAAACAACCTAAGCATTTTCTATATCAAACAAATTTATCATCATTAATATATACAGTTATCAGCCTCATGCATTCTTTCTTAATTCTGTCACCGTTTGCTTTTGGTTCAGTGGTAGAATGCTCGCCTGTCACGCGGGCGCCCCGGGTTCGATTCCCGGCCGATGCATTTTTTTTTTACAATTTTAAAAACTCATTTATATTATTAAAATATATGTGCTTTTCCTGTCTATGTACAGATTTATGGTCTATGTACACAAGTATACAAGTATGTATACAAATTATTTGCAAATTGCGTGGCAAATTTGCCCTTTCGCTCGCAAGCAGCGCCTCTAGCGGTGAAGATGGGAGGTAATATCAGCTGACCTAATGGACATGTAAAACGTGTTTTAACAGGACATAGAGAAAAATCTGGAAAATATATTTTTCGGATTTTTAGTCAAGAAAAATAAATTGACAGGTTCTGGGAAAAAAGTACAGTGGACCCTCGGTTTACGAGCACCTTGGAGTACGAGCTTTTCGCAGTACGAGCAAATTTTTTTGAAAAATTTTACCTCGAATTACGAGTGAAATTTCGCATTACGAGCAACTCGTGATGGTTGCCCGTAATCGTGATGGATGAAAATTCACTGGGATCCCTCCCTTCAGATCAGATTCGGGAAATATGTAAAATGTGGGAAACTGTGCAATTGTTCGTAGCAAGAAGAATTGCCCGATTTTCAATTATTAAAAATAAAAAATTAGTTTCGCACTACGAGCGTTTTGGAGTACGAGCATGGCTCTGGAACGGATTATGCTCGCAAACCGAGGGTCCACTGTAGTTGTTTTTATTCAGAAAATGATGATGACAATATTGCTGTATCATATTTGATTATCAGATACAAAATTATATCCGGGAAAATTCCAAAAAGCAGAGACCACGGGTGAAGCCACTTCATTTTTAGTATGCAGGAACAAAATTCTAACAGAAAAACATTCATTCGAGCAGAAGACACAAAGCCAGATCATCTCTTTATAAAAATATCGCTTCTCAGACACAAAGTTTGGAGCGGGACGTTTCACAAGAATGACATCCACGGCGCCAATTTATAATTGTAATGAATAGTATTTGAATAAAAGCATTTAATCGGGTAAAACCCGGGCATTGCCCTTTCTTAATCAATTCTGTCACCGTTTGCTTTTGTGAATGGAATAAATACCCAAATATGGCCATTTCTCATAACCATCGGTGGTTCAGTGGTAGAATGCTCGCCTGCCACGCGGGCGGCACGGGTTCGATTCCCGGCCGATGCATTTTTTTTTTACAATTTTTAAAACTCATTTATATATTATACAAGAATGACATCCACGGTGCCAATTTATAATTGTAACGAATAGTATTTGAATAAAAGCATTTAATCGGGTAAAACCCGGGAATTGCCCTTTCTTAATCAATTCTGTCACCGTTTGCTTTTGTGAATGGAATAAATACCCAAATATGGCCATTTCTCATCACCATCGATGGTTCAGTGGTAGAATGCTCGCTTGCCACGCGGGCGGACCGGGTTCGATTCCCGGCAGATGCATTTTTTTTTTACAATTTTTAAAACTCATTTATATATTATACAATAATGACATCCACGGCGCCAATTTATAGTTGTAACGAATAGTATTTGAATTAAAGCATTTATCGGGTAAACCCCGGTTGTTGCCCAGGTCATTCGGCTAGTAATATATATATGTGGGGATAGATGATGGTGGTGGGCGCAGTCTCGGTCGGGTGACAAGGGTTCCACAGGGGAAGAACAACACAGCTCTTTTGGATGGGTTTGAATAGGACCTGCGAGAGAGGGAAGAAAGTTCGGCGGAGGTGGCTGGCCTTTCACATCTATGGAGCGTACACTGCCTTGGTTGGAGCCTATATTGAGAACACCTAGTTCGTAGCACGGTCACCTACGTTCTGCCTTTTTCTTGTCCGGGATAATCGTCATAGACTATCTCGGACTTCTCATTGGTTGAGAACCTCACACGTGCGTACTGGTGATTCGTTACTAGTTTTTACTCCTTAAAGGTGATTGGCTCTGAACCTCCATTGCTGCCATGATTGCAATCTTCCAGGAAGAAGAAGGTCTTTGAACTTAAGTTTTATGGGTCCAGGGGGGTGACCTTTACTTCCTGGATGATGCAATCCTGTACTTTGTTTCCTTCCATTTCGCCAGGCCTAAAATTTATTAAACCTTTAGATGATACATGGTATATAGATTGTTGTGGGTGTACATAATCCTATATAAAGATTATCACATATAATATACAGAACACTAAGATGTATGTTATAGTTAATGAATATTGCATGTGATGATAATGATGATGTGTGTGCAGCTTGGCTGATTGCCTATATCAGTACAGTTTGTATAACAGCAGGGTACCATCGACTGTGGACTCACAAAACTTACAAGGCCAAGCTACCTCTGAGGATTTTCTACATGATTGGATCCTGTATAGCCGGACAGGTAACTACATAATCTAGCATTGATTTCTTTTATATAACTTCTTCTACACAAGACCGGACGATTTTTGGCGGAACGGCATCAACAAATTAGTCGAACGTTGGGAGGGGGTCGTAAATAATAACGGAGAATACATAATTGATTAATTAATTGTTATAATTAATGGTTTTTGTCAAATAAAACCGAACGAACTTTATTTACACCCAATATATAACTTTATATCTCATATATTCAATTATATATGACCATTCTCATAGGAATATGATATGAACAATTTAAAATATATATTTGACAAACTTGATCCTTTCGAATCTGTGTGTGTGGGTTCTCTCAATTTTGTATTTGCATATCTGTTTTGTTCCTACACTTCTAAGCGCTTGTGAGCAACTGTTAAGAATACTACTTCTGGAATACGCTCGCTGATTGGTTTTCTCTTTTTAATATGCATTATGTATACTTATGTAGTACTGCATTCTGTGTTGTATGCAAAAGTAATTTATGCAAGAAACTTATCCCAGTTTTTCTGGTTGACATTCACATACATAGACAACATGTCTGCTATGGTCCTATTCAACTTTTCTGTGAGTTCATTCGTCTGGAAATGGTAGGCAGTTGTTCTCCTGTGAATTATTCTACATTGATCTTACTCTATCTGTAACCAATTTCCTTGTTGCACCATTTTTAAAAATAACATCTTTATTTTAACAATTGGAAACACCACTGATTCACTCGTTGGTAACGCCTTCATAATAGCATATTTGGTAAGAGAGTCCATACATACAATAATCCAGAGGTTGCCACATTGATGTTGAGCATCTGCCTGAGAGGTCTATTCCTATCTTTTCGAAGGCGGCTTTGGGCACCGGTATTGGCTGTAAGTGTCCTGCATGTAGCTGTGGCTGATGTTTGCGTCTCAGTTGTGTTTTGTTGCGTTTACAGACACTACATCTTTATAATATTCCTATATATTCCAGGACAATCGAATTTCTTTCTGGTTCGATCATAGGTTTTGATGAACCCGAGATGTCTAGTAGTGGGAGAATCATTGAAATTTCTCAGTACTTCAGGCCTGAGGTGGCGAGGGACTACTAGAATCTATTCCTTTCCCATTGAATAATAATTATTTTTGTAGAGAGAGTATTATCAGTGTTCTCAGAAAGAATTTATTAGAGGTCTCTTGTCAGAGATCTTCATGAGATCCGGGTGTTTCATTTGTTCCTGTTCAAAATTCCGTAAGGCCATTATGCTTCACTACAGTTCAGAGAACTTGTTGATAAGCAGTCGGCGTCCTGATATTTTCATCCACTCTTGTACATAACTGTAACCTCAAATTCTAGCAATTGAAGAGCCCATCTTTCTGATCTTTCAAATTGGATTGCCTCAGATAATTCAACCCATTAGAAGGCGTCGGAGATGTTCTTCAAAATTATCCGAAAAGCTATTAAAAGCTATAACATAAACAGGTCGTCCACTTAAGGGCCTCCCGCAGGTTGTCCATAATCCTTTTGAACATAGCCGGAGAATTGCATAATCCGAATGGCATTACCTTAAACCGATATTGTCCATCTTGGTTTATAAAAGCTTCTTCTCTCGGTCTGATTCTTCTACGCCGATTTGCCAGTACCCTGATTGCAAGTCTATGGAGGAATAGAATTTAGTTCCCCGAAGGCAGTCCAAGGTGTCGTCGATCCTCGGGAGTGGGTAGACATCCTTTTTTGTCGAGAGACGGTAATCAACGCAGAATCTCCAGTTGTCGTCCTTTTTCCTCACCAATACGAAGGCTGCACGATACCAAGTTCCTCTGTTTTACAGATTTCATCATAAATAACTTGTTCTTTTGGTGCTACTCGATAAAGTCGTTGCTTGATGGATAGGTGGTCCCCAGTGTTTATTCAGCGCCCGACTGTTTCGTCCTCAAACTCCTTTTCTTTTTAAAATTCGAATAAGTCTTTGTAGTTTCTTAACATATTTTCAGTTTTTCTGATAATAATTGAGTGAGTAATCTAAATTTAAAATGTCTTCAATTTCTTGATCAGAATATTTTGTTTCTGTTTCAACTTGGTCACCCTCAGCTAATGCACAAAACTGACTATAATCGATGACAATACTATTAACTATCTTCATACATCATATACATATATGGAATCCAACATTAATTTAGCATTTATGTTGATATTTTATCATTTAAAGAAATATATATATTTCTTTCTTATAACCTTAATCGTTCAGAAAGTTTAAAAGAAAACACCCAGGTCCCCAAAATTGTTATATATTGTGATTGAGATTATTCTATTTTTAAGTCATAGCATATATGTATGCATTTACAAAACAAATTAGCTTCAAAATTTGTGCACACACACACACACACACTCGGGCGAGCGGCCACGCTTTTTCGAGCTCCGCCGTTTTCGCCTCTGGAGTGCGTGTAGAGGGCGCTTACCATTGTGAATCTGGTACTGGAGGAAAGCCCTCGATCCGCTGCTACAGTGCCTGAAAGGCCCAGCACAGGATCTCATCCAGGTCCTGAATTAGCGCCAAAAAACGAATTTGAGATGAATTTCTCTAAAGAAAATTCCAATCTTAAATCTCAAAGAGATGCAAATTCGCCGGCAGGCGACGTGCATGTAAATCCGGCCGCCGCGCGTGACGTCACCGCGCCGCCGACTGCTGCTTCTTCCAGCGCTACAACAGCCAGCCCGTCCTCGCTCAACTGGGCCGACAGCGAGATGGTTGACGTGGACGACAACGAGGCTTTTACCGTTGTGAAGAACAAGAAACGGCGCCGCACTTCAACAACGCCGGAGCACGCCGCCAAGCAGCCTAGCAGGCCTGCTGAGAAGCCCAGCTCCCAGCAGCTGAGGCGGCCGACAGGGCCGAAAACAGTGCCGCCTAGGGAGATCAAGGCGACACGCGCCAACATCGCTGACGCCAAGAAGAGGCAGGCCACAACCGACCACGAGCACTACATCTTCGTGGAGCGGTGCCCAGAGATCCCGGACTACACCTACCTAAAGGCAATGTCCAGGCTGGTCGGGGGGCCGGATAAAATCACACATTTCGGCAAAATGAACGGCCATTTCCTCGTGGGCTTGGCAACCAAAGATCTTGCGCGCCTTCTGGTGGAGAGCGACCTTGAGATCGGGGGAACGACCCTTAGGGTCTTCCCCTACCGAAAAAGGGCCGAACGGATCGTCGTCGCCGGCCTGCCAGGCTTCGTGGACGACTTCACCATCGTGAACGCCCTGGGCCAATACGGGAGGGTCACCTCCATCGCCCCCATCCTGATCAAGCTGGGGGAGTTCGCCTTCAACGACGGCCGCCGGGAGGCGTTCATCCTGCTCCACGAGGGAGTCAGGCTGGAGACCCTGCCCGCCCGACTGACCATACAGTCCAAGGGAGACACCCTATCTGCCTACCTCTCCTTCGGAATCAAATGTTCCAAATGCGGAAGGCAGGGCCACCGCAGAGCTAGCTGCCCATCGCTCGCCAGGCGGAACTTCGACGCCCCAAAGCGCGTGGACTCCCCCGCCCAGATCCAGGCCTCTTCTCCTTCTCCCACCGTGCCTCAGCGAACTGGTCCACCATCACCCGTTCCCTCTCCACCAGCGCCCCTAGCTCCATCGGAGGAGGCACCTAATAATGCCCCAGTGACGCCCGCTGCTGCTGCTCCGGGTGCCCCAGCGCTCCATCCTGCGCGTCCTCTCCTGCCGCCTGGAGAGGCGCCGAGCTCCACCTGCTCAGCCTCCGACCCGCCCACCACACCAGCCCTGCCTTCACCGGCGCCCGTCGAGCCAATGGAGGTGGAAAGGATCGAGGAGGAGGGCACGGGCTCCACCCAGGAAGGAAGAAACAAAATCAGGAAAGAGCTAGATGCCTACCTGCAGCAGGCCCCCTCCACAATCTTTGACAAAACCAACCAAGAGGGTCTCGAAAAGGAGAGGGTTTGTCGCCTCCTCGTCTCCACACCGCTCCTCAAAAAGCAACTGCCTAACCTTAAACCCGCCCAGAGGACTGCTTTGTACGAGCTGGTCGAGGCCCTCTTACGTAGGAGGCTCGACTCCAGCGGCTCCATCTACAAACGCCTTCGCCAGGCCCTGCCCTTCCTCCATCAAGGGACATCATCATAGGCTTCACCATCGCCTCCATTAACGCGCGCGGGCTCGCTATTAGGAACAAGAGCCTAAGCCTTTGCCATCTCCTGAGACAACACCGTGTGGACATTGCGCTTGTGCAAGAAACTAACACCCACCACCTCGACGGCGCCCAAGACCTCTGCCTCGGCTACGATGCTATTACCGCTCCACCCGACGCAATTTCGGGTTCGGGCCTCGCCTGCATCTACGCGCCGGGCGTCACCGTCTCGCGACACCGCATCCTGTGGCCGGGCCACATCGTCTTGGCCACCTTCAATGTCCACGGCCAGGAGATGACCGTCATAAATGTCCACCTCTCGCACGACCAGCGCGAGCGCATCGAGCAACTCCGAGTCATCGAGGCAGCCGCCGTTGAAGAAGAGGAGGAAGCCTGGGTCCTCGGGGACTTTAATATTAGGGACGACAGGAACCGCGACTCCATCTCCATGGCGGCCCTCGGAGCTCTTTGCGAGTCCGCCGCGCTTCTGGATGCCGCCCCCGAGTTTGACGCCGCCCACCTTCCCACCAGAGTCGCTGCACATGGCGACCTGATCGAGAGCAGTCGCCTTGACAGGATCCTCGCTCCGGCGCGCTTTCTGGAGGTCTCAACATCATATGCGATTGCTCCTTTCCATCTCTCCGATCATCGCATGGTGCTGCTCCGAGTGGGCCCTCCAGCCGCCTCCTACCAACCTCGCGTGGCTGCTACGCTCCGCTCCGGGCTGGCCCAGGAGCACATGAACAACTACCTGGTGGACATCGCGGAGGAAATATCCATGCTCGATGCGCCTCAACTGTGGAACCGCTGGACACTAATCAAGGCCGGCATCCTCGCGGAGGCCCGCTCGCTCCACGATCCTCGCCACCACGATCGCGACGACAGCTACATCGGCAGAGCCCAACGCTACATCAGGGTACAGCTTGAGGCCTCGTCGACGAACGCGGATTACCCATCTCTCTCGGACCTCGCGCGCCTCACGCGCCACCGCCGCCCAGCTGTCATCACCATCAGGGACGAGAACGGCGAGGTCATCGAGGGCCCCGCTTTGCGGCGAAAGGCCCTGGACATCTTCCGGCCTCGCTTCGCCCGCCCGAGCTGCGACCCGGCGGAGTACGCGGCCTTCATCGGAGCTACGACCACCACTCCTATCGAACTAGGAGAAGAGGATCCACTCCACCGGGCTGAGGTCTCCGAGGCTGAGGTAGCCGCTGCCATCCGCCGCCTCCCTCGCGGAAGAGCCCCCGGCTGGGACGGTCTGCCCTGCGAGGTCCTCAGCACCTTCGAGGAATTCTTCGCGGTCGCCCTGCGACGTGTGCTCGCCGAGTCTCAGCTCCGCGGTGCCCTGCCTTCATCGATGCGCCGGAGCGAGATCTGCCTGGTCCCCAAGGCCCGCGGCGGCGATCGCGGTCTGGACGGCTACAGACCGATCTCCCTGCCTTCGGCCGACTACAGGGTAATCGGATCGATCCTGCTGGGCCGCCTCAGGCCCCACCTGCCAACTCTGGTGCCGGAGTGCCAGACGTACGCCGTCCCCGGAAGGTCCCCCTCCTGGAACATCGCGCGGGTCACAGACGCCGTCGAGGAGGCTACTGCCCGAGGCACGCCGCTGGCCGCGGTCTCCGTGGATCTGCAGTCCGCCTTCGACTCCCTGGACCGCGGGTATCTAACATCCCTCCTGGTGTCCCACCTGCGCCTCCCACCGGCCTTCGTGGGATGGATCCTTCTACTCTACGCCGGGGCGGACGCCACAATAAGGGTCGGGGGCTTCCAGACCGTCGCCTTCAAACTACTCAACGGCGTGAGACAGGGCTGCGCTCTGAGCGCGGCGCTCTTCAGTATCGCGACGGGACCTCTGCTGCGTCGCCTGGAGACGATCCTCGGCGTGGGCAACGTCATCGCCTACGCCGACGACATCGTGCTCCTGATACACCGCGACGAGCAGTTCGCGAGGGCTGCCGCCATCTTCGAATCATTCCATCGAGCCTCGGGGATCGCGGTCAACTACTCGAAGAGCGCGGGCCTCTGGTGCGGCGCCTGGCGCGATCGCGGCGACTCCCCCCTCCGCGGTGCCTCCTGGTCGAACTCCTCGATCCAGGTCCTGGGGACCAGAATAGCAACCAGGAGCTCCGTAGTCCAGCGGGAGCAACATCTTCTGGCCCTCCTGGAGTCCGCCTGCAGAAGAACGACGCCCTTCACCCGAGGCCTCTCCCTTGTCGGGCGAGCCAGAGCAGCCAACTCCCTGGTCCTCTCCACCATCCAGCACCACCTCCACGCCTACCTGCCGGAAGCCTCCATCATCTCCAAGCTGCAGGCCCGCGTGGCCCGTTTCATCTGGGGGGCCGACCACACGGCGTGGCTTGCCTCCGGCATCTTAGCGAGGCCCGTTGTCACCGGGGGCCTCGGCCTAATAGACATAGGCACCCAACTCCACCTCGCCTGTCTAAAAGGTGTCCAGGTCGCGCTTCGAGGGGGGAGAAACGGCTTCTCCTGGCTGGTGACTAGCGAGGCCTGGCTCAGACCTCCACCGGACGGCACCACACTCCAGCCCCGGCGCCTCCGGCTGCTGAAACTATGGGAGGAGACCTCCGTGGTCCTGTCCCTCGACCATCGGGCGGCACCCACGACCCAGCTGCTGGACCTCCCTATCATCGGCGGCTTCCGGTTCCTCCGCCCACCGAATCTCCTGGCTCCCTCGCGCTGGGTCGGCGCACGAGTCCGGGACCTGGGGGACGACGACCACCATACCATCGTAACACCCCACCCAACGCGCTCCGCCCTCGCCGACGCTGCTGCCCTCGCCGCCTTCTGCCGGAGGATCGTGGCGGAAAACATCCAGGCGAGCTACCGGGTTCCCAGCCTGGCCGAGGCCGTTGTCCTGCGCGGAACGACAAAGCCTCTCGCCCGCATCACCACCCGCTCGGCCCGTCGCGCCCTGGATCGCCCGCGCCTTGCGGCCCTGCCCATCCACCGGCTCCTAGCAAGATGGACGCCCACCGTTGACGTGCCTCCCAGGGTGGATTGGACCTCCCTCCGACGCGGCGCCCTCTCGGGGCACAACGCCGACGTCGCCCTGCGGCTGGCCCTTCATGCCTTGCCTCATCCAGACCACCCAGCATCTGCCGGTCCCTCATGCCCTGCCTGCGGCTCCAGCGATGGCTCCCTGGGCCACCGATACTGGGGGTGCAGAACCATCAGACCCCTCATCCTAGAAGCCTTCAACATCATAGGCAGACCCCCTGACCTCCAGGCGTGGATATTCGGGACCGGCCTCGAGCAAGACGACATCTCCATCCTCTCGTCGGCCAAGTCTCGAGTCTACCGGCACTTCATCCAGGTTGGCCTTCTTGGCAGCGCCGAGGACCCCGTCATCGCCTGGCACAGGACTCTCGCCCGCTGGGGAAGACTCCCTGACTGAATTGTATATATTTTTATCTGTATATATGTCCTTTTTAATCCTGTAAAAGTTGACTAAGGTCAATAAATGCTTTTCAATTGTCACACACACACACACACTCGGCCGTGCGGCACGCATTTGTCGAGCTCCGCCTTTTTCCCACCCTGGCGGGTATATGGCTACCGGCAGTACGCCGAATTTAGCACGGGCTGAAAGCCCATTAAAAGCTGATCAAACGCCTGAAAGGCACAGCAACGTAGCACAGCCCTGTGCAGAGAAATCTGCAATTTTCAATTCGCAGAGAAATATCTCGAATACTAATAAGAGAATTGAAACTTATGCAAATTCTCCCGCCGGCGGAAGAAATGTAAATTCGGCCGCGCCGTTCAACTTGGCGGCTCTCCCTTCTTCCAATCGCGGTGCCGATGCTCAAAGAAACTGGGCAGACTATGCCGAGAATGTGAATTCTGAGGAGGATGACAGCTTCACAGTCGTAAAAGGCAGGAAGAGGCGCCGCGACTCGCCGGATCTGCCTGCCATGGCCGCGCAGTCTAACAGCGCTGGCACTTCTCGCCGACAGCGACCGTCGACGGGACTGATGCCCCAGGTCCAGGAAATCAGGACCACGAGGGCACACGTCATGGAGGCCAGGGCTCGCCAGGCGTCCTGCACCGAGGAGCAGTGCTGTTTCCTCGAGTTCTGTCCGGAATACCAGACCTACCAGTACATGAAGGCTTTGGAAAAGGTGGTCGGAAGCACAGGAAACATTGTCCAGTTCACTAAGGTGAACGGGCAATACTTGGTCGGACTCGCCAACAGATCCCTGGCGGAGCGCCTAGTTCGAGAGGGCCTCGAGATCGAGGGAACCCTTCTCAAGACCTTCCCCTTCAGGAGAACTTCAATCAGAGTTACGATTGGGAACCTCCCCTTCTTTGTGGGAGACGCCGCCGTCATGGATGCTCTCTCCAGATACGGCCGAATAACCTCCATCGCCCCCAAACAGCTTAGGGTTGGAGAGTTTAATTTCACCGACGGCCGCCGGGAGGCCTTTATACTCCTCCATGACGGCATAACCGTCGAAATGCTCCCCTCTCGATTCGAACTGAGGATCAAGGGCGAGCCATGGCCAGCTTTCCTGACCCACGGAGTCAAATGCTCGAAATGCCGTGGTCAAGGTCACCGAAGAGCAAACTGCCCCCAACTCCATGGGCGTCCTACTACCGCCAGACGGGCCTCACCGCCCCCTTCCACCGGCCTTCCACCATCGACCGCACCTGGGCTGCCTGGACCGTCTCCGGCCGCGCCAACCGGCGCCTACCAGCCCAGCTGTCAGGTTTTCCGGCGCTCAACCAGATGCCCGAGTTGCGTCCCCACCATCTACGGCGCCCCGGCCGTCTACACCAGCGCCTCCGGCCCCATCTGTGCCGGTGGCGGCCCCTGTTCCTCCATCAGTGGCCCCTGCACCTGTAGATCCCGCGGGCCCTCGCTCGGCAGCAACTGAGCCGACGCCTCCCGCCCGGCCGGACTTCATTGCCCCGTGTGGCCCTCTGCCTGCACAGGGGACCCTCGGACCTGCGACCCACACACCGGATGTCGACATGACCACCACTGAGGAGCCCTCTGCTCCCTCACCAGCCGCAGTTTCAACACCCCTACTGCCTGCGCCTCGGCCTGCTGAGCCGACACCATCTGCTCCCCACAAAGAGGATCCAACACCGGCTATGACACCTCCGTTCCCACCACCTACCCCGATGGAGGAAGACCTGCCGCCTAACCTGGGTGATTGCATCGATGGAATTTTAGGAGAGATCATCATTTCCAATATCGACCCTGGACCCTTGGTCGATGATGAAATCTCCTGGACCGACGCCATTGATGCCATCCTACATCCCCATTCTAGGGCGCCTTTCCTTGCGAGACTCTCGCCTATTTTGAAGAAAAACTACGCTGTCTTTTTCGAGGCGGCCATCGAGCGCGCTCGGGATTCCCATCCCAGGATCCTCAGCGGGTTGTCCGAGCTCAGGAGGGCCTTGGCTCCCAAGACTAGACGTCACCGCGGCAAGCACTAACCTAATGTATATACCCCTCTCTTCTCTCTTTCTCTTTGAGATGTAACATTGTCTAGAAGACAATAAATTATTTTCAATTGTCACACACACACACACAATTTCATAACCTCTTCATTAAAATATATTTTCCTTCGACCTTTTTAATTATTTGATGTCTTTCAATTGATTACAGTTCATCTTTTAACCTAATTTCATATTATACCGGTCTCATTTCTATTATCATTGGTTTCCCTCTTAACCCCCTTAATATTCGCAAACCGGCACGAGAAATTTACCTTTTTTTTTCAGAACGACATCTACATATGGGCTCGCGATCACCGAATGCATCACAAGTATGTCGACACTGATGCTGATCCCCACAGCATTCAGCGAGGATTCTTCTTCGCCCACATGGGATGGCTGCTGTGCAAGAAACATCCTGATGTGATTGAGAAAGGAAATACAGTTGATATGAGTGATGTTCTAGCTGATCCTGTTGTTCAGTTCCAAAGAAGGTAATTTATTTTTTCATATAATATTCTTATATTTAGCTATAACAACACTGTTTCAGATACTTCAAGAGATTAGTGGTGCTATTCTCTTTCATTATTCCTACGCTAATCGGTGTCTACGGACTGGGTGAGAGTGTACACGTGTCGTTCTGTACACTGGCCATGGGACGGTACATGTTAGTACTCCATGGTACATGGACAGTCAACAGTCTAGCCCACTACGTAGGATACCAACCATTTGACACAACTCAAGAAGCCCGTGACAATCTTTTTGTATCTTTCATTGGAATGGGAGAAGGCTGGCACAACTACCACCATGTCTTCCCATGGGACTACTCCACCAGCGAACTTGGCTATTACTACAACTACAGCAAAGTCTTCATCGATCTCATGGCCAAGATTGGACAAGCCTATGACCTACGTACAGCAACCTTAGCTCAGATGAATCGTTGGAAGAATACCAAAGGGGATGGGAAAGAACGATGGTACACCGTTTCCAAACCACAGCATAAAGACTGAAGGATAAATGAACACCATTTATAAAAGTTGTGTTAATTTTTTATATAGTCTAATTTGAATTGTATATGTAAAGAATGATATTTTTAGAAATTGAATATATATATGTTATATAAATTAATTCTTCTAGTTACTACATAAATAATATACATGACTGACTATATAATTACTGCTTTTAAAAAGCATCAACTACTAATATTATTTTAGGGCACATATATACAAATTTGAATTAAATAAATATATTCATTTTATTTTTACGAGGTGTGATTTTTATACAACCCCAGATTAGAACATCCCATCACTGTGATATATATGTATATTTTAAAAATGAAAAAGGCATATCCTGACCAGGAGCACATGCGCTTTTCAGAAGGCAGAGCGCCATCTGGTGGAACAGAAATCAACTAAACATTGATATAGCCTTTTCCATGATATTTGGCCAACCCAATTTCTTGATAAATCAGGAAATGCCATCCACGAAGGCGTTTCGCGCTGTTGGCGCTCGTCAGCGTGGAGTAGGTTGCACCACTGCGACCAAAAATATTTTTGGTCCCAGTGGCTTCTTGAGAAACCAAGAAATGGGTATTTAAGGCCAATAAAATACGTTTAACACATCAAAAAACAATAGAAATAAAAATTTCAGGAGTTGGTATTAAAAATAAAAAAGGCATATCCTGACCAGGAGCACATGTGCTTCTGCAGAGGTATCACTGTTCAGAAACAGCACGATAGATGAGGAGACGGGGCCAGCACCAGTAACACGACCAGAGTTGGATGTGAAGGAGACTTCAACATCCCCTAAAAATAATTTTGATTTATGAATAAACATGGGTGAATGGCACAATATTGCGATATAGAGAGACCATTGGAAATTAACCC
The DNA here is from genome assembly GCA_030710605.1 of Cordylochernes scorpioides. Taxonomy (NCBI): domain Eukaryota; kingdom Metazoa; phylum Arthropoda; class Arachnida; order Pseudoscorpiones; family Chernetidae; genus Cordylochernes; species Cordylochernes scorpioides. The sequence continues at coordinate 34,231,183 of CP092885.1, read as the reverse complement.
AATTCCGAATATACATTTTATATTGGCATTTCATCAAAAGTGTAATCCAATTTTGAAAACCTGAACTCTAATCCTTATAAACAACCAAACAATATATATCTTATAATAAGGGAAAATCTCATAAAAATATTTTCGAAAATAAACTCTTTAAAGTCGAGCGCCAGACGGCACCACTTTATACTATATAAATGGTTTTTTGATTGTCTAACAAGGGAATACTAAAACCATAGCAAAGCCAACCCAGATTGGAGTCCCTCAAGGCTCTTTCATTGGGGACACTATCTATAGAACATTTACATCAACGATTTCCCTCTACATAAAAATGCCAAACAGAGCTTTTCGCTGACGACGCAGCAATACTATCAAACTCTAAATAAATGGAATTACTTATTTTACAACTTCAAAATTACATAAACGTTATAATCAAATGGTGCAAAGAATGGAATTTGAACATTAACCAAAAAGACACAGAATATAGTTTTTATTCCACTAGAGAGAAAATAATAAATTCAAGCCACAATCCATAATAAAAGTAAATTCAAGCCCTATTAACTGAAATGACTACGTTAAATATATATTTTGGAGTTATACCGTAGATTCTAATTATGAAAAAGGCATCTCCTTATCGTGCAACTGGAAGTTGCTGATGTCAGCAATTAGTTGCACGATAAGGAGATGCCTTTTTCATAATTTATGCACCTTATCCCAGAACAATATCACATTTTTAATATTTTTCACTTAGACTCTAAGTTTAAATTCAAATTGCATGCCAAAAATACCATAAGGAAAGAAAAGTTCTCCAAAATAACCCATCAAGTCTGTTTAACTATCGAAGCAAATTTTCTACAAAACAAAAGTTTACCTTATATAAAGATTGTATTCTCCGGATAATAACATACGTACTTCCAGTTTGGTGTTAATATTTTACAACCACAGACAAAAATATAATAAATGTATTCATGAGAATCTACCTTAAGACAAGTATAGGAGCTCCAGTCAACCTATCAAACAAGATATTAAAGGAGGACTTAAACCAACCCGATCTAGAAGATATGTACCAAATTTCCGTTATGAAATTAAGCCTTCAACAATACAAACTTCATCAAATCCAACTATACAAGATATTCTTCAAAAAAGGCGTTATCAATCCCCGATTCCGACGACCTGACGCTTAGTTAAGAGCTCATCACCCAACAGCTGCCCTCCTGCAAGGTCCGGAGGGACCACCTCTACTCCACCAACTCGCCATGTGTAAATAGCCAGGACAAGGTGAGCTGTGCTCGAATGTAACACCTCTGAATTAAGAAAAATAAATAAAACATAGCTGGTACAAACTTTCAAATACACTGGTGCCCAAAATATAAGTTTTTTTACACAACTTTTGGCCACCAGTGTATTTGACCACTTGGTATTTCATTCCTAATTTTAAATAATATATAAAGTAGGTTTCACAAAACATATATTAATATGGAAGCAATGGTCGCCTCTCCCGTCAAAATAAACGTCAGAATCGGACACCATCTATTGACCGTCGCCGCAACTAGCGGCATCGGGTCGGTGACAAAGCCACAACACCAACTTTGGCAAACTGATAAGCGTCCACCTAGAGACCATGGTTTCGGGCTAATGGCCCTCGTCAGTCTAGGGCGGACTTTATTCCATGAGATCCACACGGGATCTAATGGAATCCTCACAATCTACCAAAGAGGTGTTTTGCTGGCAATGTAGCTGGGCCAAATCTATTGGCAAAACATAGATGGAAAATTTGCCGGAAGGAAATTAATCCATGGAAGCAATGGTCGCCTCTCCCGTCAAAATAAACGTCAGAATCTGACGCCATCTATTGACCGTCGCCGCAACTAGCGGCATCGGGTCGGTGACAAAGCCACAGGACTCTTATCAGTTTGCCAAAGTTGGTGTTGTGGCTTTGTCACCGACCCGATGCCGCTAGTTGCGGCGACGGTCAATAGATGGCGTCAGATTCTGACGTTTATTTTGACGGGAGAGGCGACCATTGCTTCCATGGATTAATTTCCTCCCGGCAAATTTTCCATCTATGTTTTGCCAATAGATTTGGCCCAGCCACATTGCCAGCAAAACACCTCTTTGGTAGATTGTGAGGATTCCATTAGATCCCGTGTGGATCACATGTAATAAAGTCCGCCCTAGACTGACGAGGGCCATTAGCCCGAAACCATGGTCTCTAGGTGGACGCTTATCAGTTTGCCAAAGTTGGTGTTGTGGCTTTGTCACCGACCCGATACCGCTAGTTGCGGCGACGGTCAATAGATGGGGTCAGATTCTGACGTTTATTTTGACGGGAGAGGCGATCATTGCTTCCATGGATTAATTTCCTCCCGGCAAATTTTCCATCTATATATTAATATATTTAAAATATTTTCAAATGATTTATTTTTATATTGTAAATATTCTATAATAAGTTTATCAATAATTGGGGATGCGATATTGATGGTCAAAGCTCTCAGAAATTAGATTTAGAAATGTTTTGAAAATAATTCACTTAATAATAGGTGTGCTCCCCTCTTATAACAATACATTCTTAACACCTGCTTCTCATACTTTTTACAAGGATGTTAATCAGGTCAATAGGAATTAGAGTCCATTTTCTTCAGATAGCAGTCTTGAGATCATCAAGGCATCTGGGAGGGGGACAAAGATCCGCTACTTGTCTCCCAAGGGTATCCCAAGTATGTTCTTTCGGATTCAATTCTGGAGACCTGACTGGCCAATCCATTTTTTTTAATTCCAGTATCTTGAAGATACTGAGTCACCAGGTTCACTCTGTGCGGATGAGCATTATCGTTCATTAGCAAAAATTCTGTGACTTCTTTGTGAACCAACGGAAGAACATATAGTTCTAGAAGGTCATCACTTTAACTTTGACCAATCAGGGAACATCTTTCAAACACATGCAGATTGGTGCACCCATTGAGAGAGATGCCTGCCTACACATCACACCGCCACTACCAAAGTTGTATTTCTCTTACATTTGATGAGCTAAAACGTGTCCCAACCTTTCTTCAAATCTTAAATCGTCGAGAATCACTCTGGAGACTGAATTCATCTGTTAAAATAACTTTGCTCCAGTTATTGTCTGTCCAGTCTTTATGTATTTATGCTAACGACTCCAATTCAAATGTATCCTCTTGTGCAAAGATGATAATGGGAGCCACGCAGCTGGGCATCTTGCATAAAGCACAAAAGAATGTGGTGTCAGGGGGAAGGGGGGGGGGGGGGAACTCAGTTCTCCCCTCTTGCTCTAACTGCTGGGTTTTAATTATAGAAAAAAAAACACGGTTAAAAAAATAAATTTCATGAAATTGCTTCCTTATATGTATATTTTTCCTGGTATTTACTCTTCACACATTAAGCCTATCGTATCAGGAACTAGAAGTCCTACCAGCAGAAGGCGCTGGAATAGGAAGAGGGAGTTTAAAAGATACGACGCCTCGCCACAGCTTTCTTGGGAGAACGACAAGGCTACCGTCACTCTGATTCTGGCCAGTGTAAGGACGGAGATCTTAAGACGACGGAGTTACAAGGTAAATCTATTTGATTTGCATTTTATTATCTTTTCTATTAATCACTGTTTGAGTTAAAGAAGTGTAAAATTCACTAGCAAACCATCCCTAAAATGAACTCTTGTGAGCAGCTATAATAATAGTTTTCTTATACCAAATATAAATACAGTTTAACCTGTCTATAGCGCCCCCTCTTTGGACTCACCAAAATAGGGTGCTATAGAGAGGGAGTGCTATAGACAGGTCACTTTTAATGTAAAATGTTTACATTTTAATGTTTAAAATCGGGCGCTATAGAGAGGAAGGTGCTATTTAGAGGGGGCGCTATAGACAGGTTTAACCGTATATAGCATTTTTCAATTTTTGAAAAAAAAAATGAAAATAATAATAATATCAATAAGAGGAATCGCTGAATATCATTGCTAAGAAGAGACAAAGATGACGGCATCGAGGTTCTTTATTAAAGATATAAGCTTAGCGAACTGGCAATAATGGCCTTAAATAAGCTGTAATACGAATACAAGAAACTAGTGGAAAAAGAAATTATATATATATAGTAATGTATTTTATGCTGTTGGATGAATGTAGTGTGGCATATTAGTTGCAGTCGTGGTGGCCACAATGTTTAGAGTGGTTTCAGGCGTGATTGGGATTACACAAAAAGACGAGGCATGTTGGATGTCACCACAGAGATGGCGAGAGAGTAAGTGGAACCGACGTCGATCAGGGAAGGTCTTGTAGAGAGTGGTTTGTCAATCATGGTGTCTCAAAGCGGACTGATCTGTTTGAACAAGAAGGGGGCACACTTGGGAACCCCAACATGTTTTTGGACCTTTTTCCTGTCCTGGCGCCGGCTGTCACTCAATTGAAATTTGATTTTGTCGTTTTGGTAATACATGATAGCCAAACTGGCGATTTAAATTGTTTTTACAGTTTTGATTATTATACTATATCTATATTACATATGATAACACTAGGACACAAAATGAAAAAAAAAATTCTCCTCCTCAAATAAACAAAATATTTTCTGGGTTAACTTTTTGTGCTGATTAACGTGGTATCAATATTTATTTTCGATTAGCTCAATTTCTCAAGTTATGGATATAATGCCTTTTACCCATGGTATTCATCTAATGGAGGAAAAGTAATGACATTAAACTTATCACTATATGAATAAATGCGCCAAGATAGTGCAAATGAAGAAACAATATTATACATATGTGCATGTGTATATATTTCAATTCAATAACTGCCCTTAGATATATATATTTATCAAACTACTTACTCTATATCCATATGAATTTTCATTTAAAAATCTAATTTCTCTGCCTTTATTTTTCAAAATTATCAGGATAATTGTTTTTTTTTTATAAGATGGAAGGTCTTAGCAAAAAGTTGTGTATGCGAAAAACATTTTATTTTTGGTTTAATAAACATTATTTATAAAAATGCAGTAATATTTAGGAAGTAATAAAAAAATTAAATTCATGGATTTAAAGATTTTTTCTGTGAAGTCTATTATATTTTGCTTGTCATCACGCATCAGATTCCAACAATAATCCGCCACCATATGTTGATTCCACAGACCATTGTATCGTTGCTAAATGATTTTAATATCTTGGTGGAAGCGTTCACCTTGTTCTTCGCTCTCTGCACGGAGATTATCAGCGAAAAAGTTCAAATGTGAATCCATAAAATGAAATTTTAGATTCGTTATGCACTCGAGCTTATGGAATTTGGAAATCAGATTTTCGACGATTCTCACATAATTCGGTGACTTATTATTGCCTAAAAGGTGTTTGACAACGTCGATGAGTGCAAGCCAAGCATTTTTCACATCTTCTTTCAATGTTGCAATAAACTCTTCGTCATTTATTAGTTTACGAATTTGAGGTCCAATGAAAATACCTTCCGTTATCTTAGAGCATCTAATTTTCGGAAATTTAGTCATTAAATATTTGACAGCATCGCTATCTCTTTCTTTAAAGCCTTTACAAAATTTTTCTTTAACGCTAATTTGATATGTAAAGGGGGAAGAAGCATTTTTAGTTTATGGACAAGCGGTTCATTTTCAACGTTTTGTTCACCTAAGCGAAACATACTTCTTTCAGGCCACTTTTTTGTATATACTGATTCTTTCTGTCTCTGCTGTCCCACTTGCATATAAAGCAAGGATACTTTGTGTTTCTTTTCTGCAAGCACTGTAAAATTCCTATTGTTCCCTATTACGATAGACAGAGATTTTGGTTTGTGGTAACAAGAGGTTTCTTTGCTTTAATCTTGATCCAAGGATTTCTGCTGCTTCTTTTGATAGCCCTAGATCCCTAACTGGATCATTTAATGATGCCTGATCAAATAAATGTGGAATGCCACTTTTATTTGAAATAAATTCAGGGTCTTCTAATTGATGATCATCTGCAAATGCTGTGTGCTGATCATCCTTTTTGATGTAGGATTATTGAACCGTTTTAGGAATCGGTATGGGATTCTCGTGATGAATAGGTTGCCTAGCTGATGGTATATCAGGATAAAAGTTAGTTTGCTTCTTTTTACTATTAAGGCCTGTGGTTTTGCAGATACAGAAATAACAATCGTCATGGTGAAATTTTGGTTCTCGCCAAACCATTGGTACACCAAAGGGCATTCCTTTTGATTTACCCGATTTCCATTGCAAAAGCCCCTGATAGCACGTTCCGCACACACTATGGGGGCACCACCACTTGTCTTTATCACCTGAAGCCACACCAAAATATTCTTCATAGCATTCTTTTATCTTTGGGGTGATACGTTTCCTCTGTTTGGGAATTGTAAAATTTTCACAAATGTAGCAGAACATTTCTGGATTAGCTTTGCATTTACGCGGCATTATTTATATATTTAAAAATATTTATGAAAATAAATGTATTGTTAAACAATTTATTGATATAAAATTGCAATGATATGTATTTCTTCTAAATGATGATTAAATTGTATGCTTACAAATTCAATATCTTCAAATATATTTTGATGACAGCGATGACATCAGCTTCTTTAAAAATTTAACATTTTCAAATACATTTTAAAAAATTGAGCTAATTTTGAAAAATGAAGGTTATATCCATGATCTACGGGTTGGAAATTACTAGAAACAACTTTCAAATATTGAGGAGGAAAAAGTGTGTGTACTAGTGTAATATAAGTATATATTAGAATATAAAACTATTTTAGAGGCGTATTATTCTTTTTAAAATAAAACAATTTCTACTGTCCTTACTGCGCTGGGAGGGTTCACCACTGATGAGCCAGGCCCTCCCTTTAATTTAATTTTTTCATCGCAGTAAGGACAGTAGAAATTGTTTTATTTTAAAAAGAATAATACGCCTCTAAAATAGTTTTATAATTTGATTGGTAGATTAAACTGGCGAAACCGCTGGGAGGGTTCACCACTGATGAACCAGGCCCTCCCTTTAATTTAATTTTTTCATCGCAGTAAGGACAGTAGAAATTGTTTTATTTTAAAAAGAATAATACGCCTCTAAAATAGTTTTATAATTTGATAACAGATGGCGCTCTAGTACATCGTAATATTAGAATATATTACAACATATATATGCAGTAATTTGCATACGAGAGAAAGAGAGGGTAGAGATTATTGATTATTATTTTAATTTTAGTAAAAAAAAATTGCATACTGATTTGTTGTGGATTGACAAGAAATCTAGAAAATCAGAAATTCTGAGAGTTTTTCAAACACAGAAGAAATAAAAAGAAAAGTTCAGGAATTTAGAAGATGAGATGTCTAATGAATGGGGAACAGATTGGGTACTTCTCCGAATAAAATTGTGCCGGCACTGAAGAAAGGTCAATTTTTCGGTTGAAATTATGGATTATCCTCCATCTAACAATCTCTAAGATGTATCAAAGATACACTAGATCCCAAATATACCAGCATATTCTCAGTACAGGCCACACATTTAACTTGAATCAAGTCATAGCACAATAAGAGGACGAGTGGTTAAAACCCTCGTTTCTCGACAGCCATGAACCGGAATCGATTCCCGCATTGTACATTGATTTATGTGAAGAACCTGTTAATAATTTTCATGTAAATAACATGAGATAGGTGTATCTTTTTGAGCAGTCATAATAAAGTTATTTTGAAACAGGATAGCACAATATACTGATATATAATTACTTAATATCGTCCGTACAACTGCAAACTATCGAATGTGAAAAATTCAATTTTGAAGGAGAGAGAAATGAAGAGACCATGTGGCCTACCCTCAGTAGAGGAAGGCATTGAAGGAGGGAGAAATGAAGAGACCATGACATGGTCTCTTCATTTCTCTCTCCTTCAAAATTGAATTTTTCACATTCGATAGTTTGCAGTTGTAGGGACGATATACCTAATCTAATTATCACTTGATATAAATCCCCTGGATATCAATCAAACAAATGCTACAGGAGATGAGTTTCTTTATATTTATATCCCGAGGTTTCAGGCATCTCTGCCCTTCTACAGGAGTTCATAAAACATTAATATGTTATAATGCCTTGATAAAGGTTGGCGTTCAGCCAACTGAAATATTAGTAAAAAATGATATTTTGATAAAAAAAATTGATATAAGAAACAAACAACAGTGTCTTTTCTTAGAAGCCTTCACCTCAATCCAATTCAACAGTATTAATCGTAAAATTGACCTCCCTTCACAGTACCTACACATCTTTAATCAAAACATCACCTAATCTGTTCCCCATCATAAACATCTCCCCTCCTCATCCTTAAACTTCCATTTTTTATTCTTCTGTGTATAAAAAAACTCTCATAATCTATGCCATTCTGGATTCCTTTTATTTATCCTTCTTCTCAATTCACAACAAATCTATATGCAAAAATGTTTCCCACTAAAATTAAAATAATCAATAATCTTGTAATTTTTTTGAGTGTCCAATCTTTCAGAACTACAGAAATCGGGAAAACATTGAATACAAGGACCTTTTTATGTTTATAAATAGCAAGGACTCATATTTTAAATTCAGAAAATTCTGTAAATATATGTATGATTTTCTCTCTTGGTTAAAATAACCGTAATTGCCAAACTAGGTATATTTATTTGTGTTTGTTTCATTAGTTGGTTGTAAATTTAAGCATGATTTTAATGTCCGTTCCTTTCTTTTCTTCTTTAAACTCCACTCAAACCATGTAATTATTCAATTGTTTAGGTATTATAGTATCTAAGTTTAGTGTTGTGTTTCTTGACGCAAGCATCCCTTGTGGGGATATCGCGTCTGATTTGATAATAAATAAATAATCTTATAAAATGTTTCTGTTTATGCAAATGACTACATTTCCATATCATTTCTTTATCCTCTAGTTTACATTTATAGACTATTACTTCTGTTCACCATGGAAATTCTTTTTTACAAAAATAGCCATATATATTTAAATTTATGCTATGCTTTTAATTTAGCCAGAAATATTCATTTTTCCTCAATATTCTACATAGCTTTCAAAAAATAATTCCAAGTTGTGTTTCGCCAACTTTTACAGGATCTTTTTAACTTGTGGATCAATAAACGTTCACTAAAACATTAGGGTGAAGAGTTTCTTCAATATAACATTGCTGTTCTAGCTCTTGATGTTTATCGTTGTTCTATAGGTACTAAACCTATACATACTGTATTATTTAAATTTCTAACGGAATTTCGTAACAATTATATTTCCCAATTTTTTCGTTCGATATCGTTGGATTTTGAGAAATATTCGAGATTTGTGAACTGATCATGTGTAAATTGTCGTACTAAAAATAACAGGTTGCTTTACCAGATATCTTGTTGTAACAGAAATGAGGATTGTGTGAAATTGAATTGTAAAACAACCAGTGTTTAACAGAACTAAGAACAATAGTGAGGTTTCTGTTTGAATATAATTCAGAGATATTTTTCTTAAGAACTATTCGTTTGATGATTGAAAAAGGTCAAATAATAATTTCTCCGGCTTATTCTTGCTTCCACTACTCCAGAAAAGTAGCTTGTGGCTTCTTTAAATTTATGATTTACCAAGGTTCTTTTGAATATCTTTTTGCATATGTTTATATGAAGTTCACTATGGGTTAAACTTTAGCGTATTTCTTGGTTAAAGATTTCTAAATATGAGAATGCTAGAGTGACTCTGTTTCAAGATCTAGTTTTCAAATATTAATAGAAGGAGGAGGAGGAAGTAAGGAGAAATGAAAATTATATAACAAAGGGAATGGGGAGGGAGACTTACTAGATGGGGAGGAGAGGGTTGAGATAACGCTCTTCAGTTTATTGCTAGAGCGATAGATTAAAGAGATATATACCGGCGGATAGAACGAGACCGGCTGCGGTTGTAAGAACGGCTCCTGGATTTGAGGCGGTGGCCCACGCGCTTGCAGTCTCGGTAGTAAAATAATAAATATATGTTTTAAATTATTTTTAGCTGCTATGATTCAGCTGGGACAAGCATATGTAAGTATAGGGTTTATATATCATAGATATATTCGTTTTAATTTACTCTTTAGAGGACTTCTTTTTGCTATAAGAAATGATGGATAATTGGCAAGGGATGCCTTTTTGGTGCTTTAATATGATACATGAAAGTGAGACGCTGATTATAAATCATTTCTAAATATTTTACATTAATGCTCTATGTAGCCTAGTAGCCGAAAGAGCTCACCATACTAGTCGATGACATTGCTGTTCTTGAATAAAATTGCTTGTGTTTTTGAATCATTTTGACCTTCTAGATGTGGCGTTAGTTTTCTGCCTCATTAGAGGCCTGCTGAGAATTTTCTGTATCTTCTTGATTCTCTTATATTTAATCCGTACTGAAGTTTCACCTGGATAAAGAAGAATCCTCATTCGAAAAGGGATATGTATTTCATCGCTATTTTGTATCGCGTATGAAATTAGGAAAGATAACCTTAGGGATGGCGCAGAAAATTCATTTAGGTGCATATTAACATTTACAAATTACCAGAAAGGAACAAGGAAAGTTTACAGAGAGGAAATATAATGTAAAAATTAATAATCTGTTAATATATTAATAAATACTTTGTTACTTAACACCTTCCCTATGGGAGCTGTGATCCACAGCTTGCAATCTTGTTGCTAATGATATGTATCTACGTGTTATATACGTGTTTCTGTCAAGGATTCCCTCGGAGTCTTGGGAATTTTGTAGTCCCCTAGTAGCATTGCGTCCTTTTTTTCGCAGCGTGAAGAGCTGCTCTGCCATCTTATCGTCAATAGGAGCATCCTCTTCTTTTAGGAAAGTCTTGACTTTGACACGGCGGTGGAATCCTGAAGTCAGTCGCGGAAAAATGTAGACCACAACACCCATTGACTCGAAGCCTGCTCGGAAAGATTCAATTTGTCTTCCCTAAATTACCCAGCATCTCTACCAAAATGTCACGTAGAAAATTAGGAAAGACAAGCTTCATGATGACACAGCAATTTATTTGAGGCACAGGCACCAAATAAAATTGATAAAATACAAGAGAAGCTATGAGGGATGCTAACACAGAATAATAAAATATATAAAAAACAAAATTAAAATAATATGTTTAAAAATAATAAATACTTTTCTACATAGCTCCTTCCCTATTGGAGCTTTGATCCACAGCTTGAAAATATTGTATGCACTGAGATGGAAATTACTCTGTATATTTTCTATTGCGGCGTGAAGAGCGGCCTTGTCGTCGTATCGTCTATAGGGATATCGTCATCTTGGAAGGAAGTCTTGGCTTTGACACGGCGGTGGAATCCTGGAGCCAGTCTAAGAAAATGTTAAACACATCACTATGGTTCAAGGTCTTCTCGGCGATCTTGTCTTCGCTAAACTACCCAGCATCTCCACCAAAATGTCACGTAAAAAATTAGGAAAAACAAACTTCAGGATGACACAGCAATTTATTTGAGGCACAGGCACTAATTAAAATTGATAAAATACAATAAAACAGCTATGAGGGAAGTTTACGCAGAGTAATAAAATATATAAACATTAAAATTAAAATAAATCTGTTAATAAAATAATAATACTTTACTACAATATTGTTGCACCAGGTTGCGGCTTGCTATGATTATTTCCTCAGACATGTCTTTCTAGAAGGTGTTTCAACCATCCTATCAATTTATATAAGGGAATAATGAGATAACATACTTTAAGTAGCCTCCGGAATAATTTATTTCTCCAAGAAAGGTATTTAAAAGTTTCTCAGATAGATCAATGCAACCGAGATATATCTACAAACTATTTACAAAAAAAAAATGCTGACGTCAAGTGACTGATGATGATAAGCCGAGTGGGTCACCACAGAATATTCTGTGATTATACATGTTTTATTATGTTTTAGTGTGCAACGACCAGTCTCGTACACGCTGTACGCTACTTTTCCTGTATCATTCTTTATTAGAAGCCTATGTTGGTTACTTAGAAGTAAAACATGATTTTATAGTACATAGAGCAAATATATTTTTTCTTATCCTTTTATTAGTCTAATTTAGACAAGATCTTGGAGGTCGTGCTCATAAGAAGTTCAAGAAATCTTCTTGGTTCTATGTACAGGGATCCTTTGTCCTTTCCAATACAATTTAGTATGTTGGGGAGTGGCCTCTTCGGTTTTGCGTCTAGTGCACATGGAGAAGCTTTTGGCTCCCGCTTTATAGAACAAATCTTAAACTGTTGGAACATGAGAATATTTTCATTTTGTAGAAATTATTAAATCTTTCATTAGATATGGATATATATTCTGAATACATTTGATACTCTATTACCCAGCTGAACAATCCCAAATATCAGAAATTACTTCAATATCTTTCTTTCTAAAAATCTCTATTGAGAAAAAAAAATAAATGAAATAATTATTTTCTTTACAAATCAGGATGCAAAGATGAACAATTAATTATTATATTGTGGTGAAGAAATGATTTATATTTTATTATTTAATTATTCTATGAAAATAACCAACAAATTCTATAATTTATATTATATATAACATATATTACTCTGTATTTGTAAAATCATCATAAAAATATTCCTTTGCTTGATTGTTCAAGATTCTCTAGCTGTAGATAGTTTTGTTGAGTTGTTGATAATTGTCGACTAGTCGTACTGACGTCATCAATAAATACTTTATCATCTTCAGATATACAAAGACTTGATTTCTACGCTACAATATTTATTTTAAGAGAGGGAACTTCCTAACGTATGGTCTCTCTATCAACTTTATACAGCCTAACTCGAACTGTCTCTAGAGAGAGATATATTTATAACCCAGGTTCCTAGAGCGCAGAACGCCAACTACCCGGGGAGTCCAGCTCATTAGTAGGGACTAGTGTCGATCACTTTTATTCGCATCCTGTTTTAATTGCTGAGTTGAACCAGTTGACCAGGAAGTTCCATGCTGAGGCTGAGTCTGGGAGGCTGGCCATAGATCTAGGATTGAGGTGGGTCAGTCCAAGCAGGATAGCTGTTTGCATTCTATATCTTAGGAATGCTAGACAGCTGAAGAGAAGATGATCGACTGTTTGTGGCTCTTCTGAACAGTGGATGCAGGTATGGTCTGTTTCGGGATGCACACATCTGTCTATATATAGAGAGATATTTATAACCCAGGTTCCTGGAGCGCAGAACGCCAACTACCCGGGGAGTCCAGTTCACTAGTATGGACTAGTGTTGAGCGCTTTTACTCGCCTCCTGTTTTGATTGCTGAGTTGAATCAGTTGACCAGAAATACTATAGAGAGAGATTGAGATTGAAACTATCTTTATTAATCGCCCATATAAATTATACATTGCCAAATAAAAGAAATAAAAAATTATAATATATAGTTATAAGAGAAAATAATATATATAAATGTATAATTATTTACATCAGACACGATCCCTCTCTGAAAGGACATCTGAATAATCTCAAAAGCTCAAAGCCGCCCTGAATTCGGAAAGGCCCGTGCTTATAACAGGGTTTTTGTCCCCAACGTGCTCAATTGCACCGCCGAGGAATTCGTATAGGAGTTTTCTTTTTCCAGGCGAGAGATCATTGAGGATTGGTTTTCTTTCAGAGCGGAACAGAACCGCGGACACCACGTCCTCATAATCAACCTTAAACCCATAGAGAGGGGATAGATTAGAGTAAGCCTTTAGTTGTTTGAAAAGTTTTCCAGCGGCGCCCTCTCCTGAATGGCCTGGGGGTAGCAGACTGGATGGATGATTCAGTCATGGCTTGCATCTCTTCTGCAGGAGCCGCTAATGGCTCAGTATTGGACGAGGAATGCTCTGGTCGTGATGGTATTTGGCTGGTGCTCGGCGCCGGAACAGGAAGCTCCGGGGCTGGAGTCTCGTCAGGACGGACAGGGAAGTTCGCCCCGGGCGAAGGCGCGGCAGGGCTGGAGAGTGTGGGGGGGGGGGGGGGGGGTCTGCTTGATGGGTGCAGACAATTCTACAGCTGGTGTTGAGAGGGCGGAGTTGTTGGAGGGCATTGTTTGGAGGCATGGGCTTGGATGAGGGAGGCCTCGTCGATACCGGGCCCTGCCTTTTTTTCCTTGAAGTTTTCGGCTCAAGATTTTTTAGAGCGCTCGTTATGGGCATTGGCTTGGGGGTCAGGTCCTCCTTCTGAGCATTGGATGCCCTTGATGGAGGTGGGGCTGTGTCCAAAGCAGCAGGTGTATGGTTTGCAGGTGGGGCTGCTGATGCAGCTGGAGTTGGTGCTGCAGCCGGCACGGTGTTCGAGATGGAGGGCGGCCTGGTCCAGCCCTGTGTGCGTGCCGCAGGAGCATCCACAAGGAGCACCAGCTTGTCTTCCTGGAGACCTGTCTTGCGAGGACAGTTGGCACGCTTGTGTCCCTGCTTGTAGCACAGGGAACACTTAATGCCGTAGCTCACGTAGACGTGCGTGACCACTCCTTTGGCCTTGACATCCAGCCGGGCAGGAATCTGGGAGATCTTTACTTCGTCACGCAGAGTTATAAAAGCTTCGCGACGAGCATCAGCCCAGCAGGAATCCTCTAGTTGCATCATCTTCTGGATGATGGACGTGACCTGTCCATATCGCCGCAGCGCAGTGACGAGGTCAAAATCCTTTACGAAGAAGAGCACGTTGCCGAAGACAATTCTCTCGGCTCTCTTCCTGAGGGGGAAGGCACGCAGGATGCCGTCTTTGATGTTGAGTCCCTCCTATATCAGCTTTTCCGCGAGTTGCACGATGGAGTGGCCGACCAGGATGTGTCCTTCCATCTTTGTCAGTTGGTAGATGGTGCCCTTACCCAGCTTAGTTTCCAACGCTCTGAAATACTTCTCTTGCGTGAAGTCTGAACAGAATTCCAGGTAGACACACTGGCCCGCCTGCCCAGCTGCCGACCTTGCTCGGAAGGTGGCCTGCTTCTGCCTGGTGGTCTGGCACTCGTGCACCTTGCTGGGTCTTGGTGTGGCTCGTGGCCTGCTGCTGTTCAGAGGCATTCCCGGTGCCTGAACGCAGACCTTTTTGGCCCCCCGACTTGACGTGGTCAGGATCATGCGACCTCTTCTTGGAGCCGCCCACTTTGATGAAGATCACATCTTGTCCTACGATAAGCTGGTCTTCTTGTTCCGGGCAATCAGCCCAATTGCGGTAAAAATTTGCATGTCCGCCGCCGGCTTGGTATTAGCATCTTTGCCATCAGTTAATTCTGAATGACTTTCAGTCATTTCAGAATATTTTGGCGATTTCTCGGCAAAGACTTGCCGTTTTGGATTAATTTTAGATGAGCTTGCAGCCCATTCGTTTGGCTTTCAGCCAATACCCCATAGGGGTTACAAATATCCATTTCCTCAGTCTCTATTCCATAAGAACGCGGAGCTCGCGCGCCGCGTGGCCGAGAGAGAGAGAGATATATATATTTATAACCCAGTTTCCTGGAGCGCAGAACACCAACTACCCGGAGAGTCTAGCTTACTAGTATGGACTAGCGTTGAGCGCTTTTATTCGCGTCCTGTTTTGATTGCTGAGTTAAATCAGTTGACCAGAAATTTCCATGCTGAGGTTGAGTCTGGGAGACTTCCATAGATCTAGGATTGAGGTGGGCCAGTCCAAGCATGGTAACTGTTTGCATCCTATGTCTTAGGAATGCTGGAAAGCTGAAGAGAAGATGATCAATTGTCTGTGGCTCTTCTGAACAGTGGATTCAGGTAGGGTCTGTTTCGGTATGCACACATCTGTCTATATAGAGAGAGATATTTATAACCCAGGTTCCTGGAGCGCAGAACGCCAACTACCCGGGGAGTCAGGTTCACTAGTATGGACTAGTGTTGAACGCTTTTACTCGCGTCCTGTTTTTGATTGCTGAGTTGAACCAGTTGACCAAAAATTCCCATGCTGAGGTTGAGTCTGGGAAGCTGGCCATAGATGAACTGTCTCTATATGCAATAAAACATAACCATACACAATCATGATGATAACCTTTATTTTGTACATTCTACGAATTATTCACAGAATACATCACAAAATTATATTAAAGCGCGCGCACATATGAAAAAGTAAACTATGGCCAATTAAAATATTTTTTTTTATCACCAGCAAGCGTGTAAATATAATTAATTTGCCGAACTATTAATTTTTTTTTTGGAGTTTGACACTAATTATATTTTTCCTTATAGGACATATTAGAAGCAGTTACATTTAAGGAAATTTGTTCTAAATGGTATTAAATATTTTTTAAATATATATTTACTTGAGGAATATTTGCTTAAATTTCCAATTAGGATGCAACAAAATTAAGTTGTACCTAAATATAGCCTTGCATCTTCTTGATATTTTTACAAATAATTAAAATATTTTATTAATTATCATCGAATATATTGTATATATCTTTCATCTCCTTCCTTATCTCCACACTGGGTGAAGTAGAATGCATCTGCCTTTGTCATTAAGACTGGGAGCACTACTCAGTGGCAGGCCGACTTAGCTCCAAAATAAATGGCCGCCTCTGACATGAGGATATTGTATATATAAATATATTTAATGTATTAAACTATTAGGAACTCTTAATAATTGGTTTATACGAATAAAAATAAAACGATAAGAGGAGCTTCTTTTATTTTAAAGAAGCTCCTCTTATCGTTTTATTTTTATTCGTATAAACCAATTATTAAGAGTCCCTAATCGTTTAATTTAAGCTTTTGACCTTTTTATTAGTCATGAGTCATACGAACCTCCAGCTCAGTTTTTACTTGCATCAACTTAGAAAGAAATCCTTGCATAAAATAATCTCCTCTTATCGTTTTATTTTTATTCGTATATTTAATGTATATATGTTATATGATGATCTTTTAGAAAAGAAAAAAAAAGCTGGTGAAGACTATTGACTAGTTTATTTGGTAAATTAAAGTTAAAGTTTACAAAGATCAAATAGTAAACGAAAATTGAGACATCTTATATGTAGATTACCTAATTTTGACTAATAATATGGCCAATTTACATGATAAAAGAAAAAAAATCTAACTCTTTATCTCTCCCAGGTAAAAAAATAATTGGTATTTTTATATATACAGCGCCATCTGGGCTTCTCGACGGTGGCTTCACAGAGTTCATCTATGAAATTGAAATGGCATTTTTTACATAAAAAATAAAAGGCAAAAAAAAAAAAATACATTTACAACATATATATTTTCACTTCTAATTACTTTCTGCTTCTTTTGTGTGTATATTTATTTTGTTATTTTGTGTTTGTTGTACAAGCAGCTGACGAACGAGAAACGCGTTCGTGGATGGCTTTTCCTTATTTATCAAGAAATTGTGTTGGCCAAATACCAGGGAACAGGCTAAATCAATGTTTAGTTGATTTCTGTTCTATCAGATGGCGCTCTGCCTTCTGTAAAGCACATGTGCTCCTGGTCAGGATATGCCTTTTTTATTTTTAATAATCATGTATGTAAATTTTTGGCGTGGAAAGGTAAAGAAAGTTAATAAAGAAAACAGCACCTCGACTAATTGTTTTGTTAGCGCTAATCCCGTTGACACAAGAAATCTCTGTGACAATATAATATATCAATAAAATCTATATTACTGTCCTCACATAGTGATAATTATTCTGAAAATAGAGCAATCCATACTTAAATCATTAGATAATAAAAAGGCATATATTGAATTGAATAAAAGATTTATTTGCCAATATATCGCTGAGTTTGTGTATTAAAAAATGTAATGCCTTGATAAAGGTTGGCGTTCAGCCAACCAAAATATTGGCATATAAATCTTTTATTGAATCCAATATATGCCTTTTTAATATCTAGTGATAATTATATTAATAAATATTCAATAATAATAAATAATTAGTTATACATACCTGATTTTAATACAAAGCAATAACGCGCCATCTATATATAACGAATGAAGACATTAAGACGTGAATGTTCCTTTTCACAAATAAATCAAACTTTTAATGTCCTTACTACGATGAAAAGCCCTTACAATATTATATTTTCATCGTAGTAAGGACAGTAGTTCGCGTCTTAATGTCTCTATTCGTTATATACCTGATTTTACTTATTAAAATACATATTAAAAGTGGTCACCATTCTTTAAAATTCATTAAAGCAAATTTTTGGCTTATTATCCAAGTATAAAACATAGTGATGAGGATTAAGAATGAGTAAAAACATCAGTTTTTGCAAATTTAGACAAAGAGCAAACCTGTAAACCATGTTTACAATGGGACGATGTAACGATGAGAGGGGTTTTTTGGCTGTGTTTTAAGTTTATATGTTAAGTTTGTAATTGTTCTTATTTTTTAATTCATAGAAGCGTTTTTTCTCTGGCAGACATGTTCAATTTTATTTTATCATCATCAGTTTTTTTTTTTTTTTTTCTTAGTTAGTTATCAAATCATTTGCAATTGTAGTTTCCTTTTTGTTTTGTTGTGTTCCTTTCTAAGCAAGCACTTTTTCATACAGGCTGAATTTGTCAAAACTGGAGTTGTAGCTCATTCTATATCTAGAACATTATGTATTGTCCTGGGATGGTAAACAAACAAAAAAAAAACATTGTTTTTAATACATTTAAAGAAGAGGTTCAACTTTTAGTAAATGGATATCATCCTCTGCCTATATATAAACTTTTGTTCATCTTTCATATTTCTTTTTATCCCCATCCCCAGGAACGAAATATGCCACAATTTATAAATATAAATATATATATGATGTATTCCAAAATATATGCGTGAAAACAACAAATAAGTAATCGTTTTGTCCGTTTAAACTTCAATAAATATATCTTTTATTTAAATAAAAATATATAAATTCTCGACAGTTTAATTCTCTCTCTAATCTAATCTAAGAATGATCTATAAGAATGAACCAGGCTCTCCCATTAATTTTTCCATTGAAGTAAGGGCAGTAGAAATTGTTCAATTTCAAAAAGAATCTTACGCGTCTAAAATAGTTTCGAATTTTCATAAAAGATGGCGCGCTAGTGCATCATAATATAAACTTTTGTTCGTCTTTTACAATTTGTTTTTCTTCCCATCCCCAGAAACGAAATCTGTCACAATTAATATATATATATATATATATATATATATATATTGTGACGAAGAAATATTTTATTATTTAATTTAATATTATTCAATGAAAATATTCAACAGATTATAAAAATATATATTAATCTGTATTTGTGAAATCATCTTTAAAATATTTCTTTGCTTGCTTGCTTAAGATTCTCTAGCTGTAAATAGTTTTGGGCTGGCCTGTTAATAATTGTCGACTCGTCGCTGTGACGTCATCAATAAATACTTTTACATCTTAGGATATTTCAAGGCTTGATTTCTACGCTACAACTGGTGGAGAGACTGGACCGATACCCATTAAGAAATAAAAGAAAAATTGATTCTGTTGAACCAGAAGAAACTTCTATAAATGTAAAGAAGGAAGGTACTCAGGTAAGCAACTACGTTGTTCAACATCTGCCAAGGAACCCTTCCATTTTCTCCGGGGAGGATGGTGAAGATCTCCAAAAATGGTTAAAAGGGTATGCACGCGTGGCAAAGTACAACCATTGGGACGAAACCCTTTGTCTTACTAAAGTTTATTTTTATCTGTCTGGAACTGCTCTCAAATGGTTTGAGAACAACGAAGAAAGCATACAGACTTGGAAGGAATTCACATCTCAATTAGAGAATGTGTTCGGAAAAAAAGAAAATTCAAAATTGCAAGCGGAGAAGAAACTTAAAACACGGGCACAATTAAAAGGTGAAAGTACCGAATGTTACATCCAGGATCTCCTGTGCTTGTGCAAAGAGGTTGATCCTCAAATGAGTGAGGAAGATAAAATCTCCCACCTCATGAAGGGGATAGCTGAGGAGCTTTATCAAGCACTCCTACCGAGGGATGTACAGAGCACCGAGCAATTCATTACAGAATGTCGCCGTGTCGAAGCGCTCCGTTGTAGGCGAGTTACCCCAACCAGGTACGAGTGCCTACCAAATGTAGCCTCTCTCTGTGACCAGGATGACGGAGAAGATCTGTCATCTATGATTAGGCAAATTGTTCGTGAGGAGGTACAGCGGGCATTAGGCTCTCCTCGGGAGGAACCAAAAAATGCTACAATCGAAGAAATTGTAAAGGAGGAGATTGGAAGAACCCTGGCGCCAATCTCAAAGTCTAGGAGAAGTCCCCCTCAGAAGGAAAGACCCCGACAGTTTTTAAATACTAGATATGAGGCCGAAACGATAAGACCGCACCCTGAACCTCGATACCCAAAACAAGGAGGAAGACGCGACACCAATGATTGGCGTACAACTGAGGGAAGGCCTATCTGTTTCTACTGCGGACGCCCAGGTCACGTCCGCTATTGCCGTGACAGGAAGAGACACAATGAGGAATGGAGAAATGACTATTTCCAAAGAAAGCAAGACGCAATGGTATCCTACAACTCTCGAGCTGAATCTCAGGACCCCAATGACGAATCATCGAGGAAAACTTTCACTCGCTACCGAAGCCCTACTTCATATCGCGGTCGAAACAGACAACATTTCTCACCTGCTAGAAGATCTAGCTGGACGCCCCGCCATTAAAACTAGATGATAGACCACATTGGAGGGGAGGCCGTAAAGTTATAAAACTCCCCTTGCCGACCACAGTAGAAATTAGAAAAAGCTACCTTGACGTAAACATAGACCTACCAAGTCCTCATGAAGAAGATATCTCAACTGAAAGAAGACATCCACCGCAGTCACCTGAAAATATCCCTGGCCATATTACTAGTTATTAAGACTGACGACGTAAGTCTCCTGTTGAGCATCGGGTCGATGCTCTCTATAGGAGGAGGCTATGTGACGAAGAAATATTTTATTATTTAATTTAATATTATTCAATGAAAATATTCAACAGATTATAAAAATATATATTAATCTGTATTTGTGAAATCATCTTTAAAATATTTCTTTGCTTGCTTGCTTAAGATTCTCTAGCTGTAAATAGTTTTGGGCTGGCCTGTTAATAATTGTCGACTCGTCGCTGTGACGTCATCAATAAATACTTTTACATCTTAGGATATTTCAAGGCTTGATTTCTACGCTACAATATATATATATATATATTAAAAATAAAGAAGGCATCTCCTGACCACGAGCATATATCTTTTATTTTTTTCTATTGTTTTTTCATATATATATACTAGCCGAATGACCCGGGCAACGCCCGTGTTTTACCCGATTGAATGTTTTTATTCAAATACTATTTGTTACAATTATAAATTGGAGCCGTTATGTCACTCTTGTGAAACGTCCCGCTCCAAACTTTACATGTACATTAGGTCAGCTGGTATTACCCCTCATTTTCACCGCTAGAGGCGCGAGCGAATTGACTTTTTGTAAATATACATAATTATAAAGATAGAAGCTTCTATAGAAGATAATGATCATAATGATGATGCGCGCGCATCCGTGACTGAGGCCGATGAGGAAAGACGGTCGTGACTATATATATTAATAATAATAATAATTAATATTATAATTATCATTAGATAATGATAATGATCATAATGATGATGCGCGCGCATCCGTGACAGCGGCCAATGAGGAATTGAGGAAAGACGGTCGTGACTATATATATTAATAATTGAAGATTTGGCAATTCATAATTAAAATTATATTTAAAAAAGATGCATATATTGGATTTCTAATTATTTTATTGTTTCAATATTTCGAGGGGCAACTCGCCTCTCTTTATCGAGGATGTTTGTGTTTTTCACTAGAACATGCGCGCACGCGTACACCACTCTCGTTCTACAAGGCCAATGAAAGAATTGTATCTTAGATTTAACTATTGTATTCAGTATATATACAGAAAACAATTATATTTAATATTATAGATTATTATTTTATTTATGAAAGATAGAGAGATTTATATACAACAGTGTAATTGTAAATACTTGTGTTTATACATATTAATTCTATATTAATAAAAATTTTGAAAGCAAAATAAATCAGTAAATTAAAAGTATATACATAGTTATTTACAATAATTAAGATATGAATTCTTTATAAATTTCTGGAATATCAATTTTTCTGTTTATACTCTGTTTATCTTCGGCAGAAGCCCAACTTTCTAAAAACAGTCTACAATGCTTTTCTGTTATATTTTTGTATATAATTGTGGCCTGTTTGAAATCTGGTACATGGCTAATGTTTAGGGAGTGGTCTACTAGTAGGTAAAATGGTTTGTAGTTTTTTAAAGCTGCTTTATGTTGATTAATACGATCTTTAAGCGATTTACCTGTTTCTCCAATGTATGTAGCTTGACATGTTTGGCAGGGAATTTTGTAAATTACATTGGTTGTATTTTCTTGATTCAAATCTACACCTCAATCCCGCACGATGAAGCACTCCTGGCCCTCCGATCATTTCTTGAAATCCACCCAGAAATAGTTCTGCCCCTCTCTAAAGAAGCATTATAATAGATTTAATCAAACTTTGTTCAGACAATAGTTATTTCAGTTTCAAAGACAGATTCCTCCGGCAAATTAAAGGCCTACCAATGGTCAACCCGATTTCATTTGCATTAGCCAACATATTTATGAACGAAATAGACGAACAAATAATTAATTAAAACCAATTTAAAACAATATTATGGCTACAATATATTGATGAGATTTTTTGTCTAACAGAAATAGACATTGACAGCTTCATACGTTTTCTCAATAGTCTCAAACCTTTTTTGAAGTTCACATATGAAAAAGAAAGCAATAATTCCCTAGCCTTTTTGGACATCCAGCTTAAAAGGAATCAATATAACATCGAAACTTGCATTTACAGCAAACCCACTCATACCGAGAACTATTTGAATTTCAGCTCCTTTGGCCCCATACATAATAAAATAGCCGTAGTGAAATCTCTTTCCAAAAGAATAGAATCACACCACTCAAATAGAAAAAGTGCAACTGAAGAAAGAAATATAATTTTAAAAGAATTAATAAATAATAATTATTCGAAAAAAATATTGAAAGACATTTTCATAAACAGAGAGATTTACCTTCAAACAATAATCGTGTTCAGTCTCAAAAAAGATATTGTTCTATTCCATATAGCTACGCTTCGGAGAGAATTGCCCGAATTTTAAAGAGATACTAGCGGATGTACCCGGCTTCGCCCGTGGTTTTACCCGAGTAAAGTTTTGTCTAACGAACATTTGTTAAAGCAATTATCTATAAACTTATAAAAAAAGATATATTTTGATAATTTAAAACACGTAAATTTGAATCTCTCAATAAAGTGAACATTTTTTCCCGGTCCCTGTGTGCCGTGTCATCCTGAATTTTGTCTTTCCTAATTTTCTACATTACAAAATCATCGTTTTATCTAATGAACATTTTTCCCGGTCCCTTGAAAAATACTCGATAAGTTGAATAAAATCAATATTAATTGGTTCCCTCGGTAATTGGGAGTTAAAGGAATAGTATCTTCGCCTTGGAATTAAATCATTATTCTTGTCTCAAATAAATTGCCGTGTCATCCTGAGATAATCTTACTTTTGATAAATAATCTTTAAGATAATAAACTTAGTGATAATAAAACTTATAGATAAAAAACTTGTTATCATCGTCGCAATGGTGACGCTGCTTGCGAGTTAAATCTACAAATCTACGAATAACTCTAAGTATATTCAAGATATTCAAGAAATTATTTTTCAAAAACCTTCCCGGGGATATACCTAATAATATCCCAAAATTTCACGGCGATTGGATGTATGGTTTTTGAATCTATAGAGTACACACAGACAGACAGACAGACATTCAATTATATATATATATAGATAATATAATTACAACATATCAATCTGCAAAATTCTTCGCCAAATCTTACGCCACTCAGATACAAAAAATACATCTTGAAAAAATCATTGTCATATTCACCATTTCAACTAAATGCCCCAATTCAAAATATTCTTGTCACTATCGCGACATTGCCCTTTTACAAGAATAATTTTAGCTACCATATTCAACGATCAAAAACAAAATCAATTTTTAAATATAAATCAACACACACATAGGTGTAACACATTTTTTAATTTCAGAAATATTTTGTGATTTCTCTCCTGAGAGACAATATCTTCAAATTCACAACTAGGAAAAACAACTATCTTTCCCAAAACAAGTTAAAAATAAAAATCCCATCAACTACCACGCCTGTAGCAAAATTAAGTCACAGCCTTCCAAAACTATTACAATCGTTAAATTCCAACATAGCTACACTTCCTCTACTCCATTTCTTTTACATGCATAATTAATCATCCATACATCTCTCTCAACAAACGTTACAACACCCTCACATCACTATCTCCAATTGGCAACAATTATTAGTGCGCGACTTAACAAACAAAACCAATTTCGAGCCACACGAGCTCCATAATGTCGCCCCACTAAACACTCAAAATATTTAACGTTAAACGTGCCACATCCACTAACAATATAAAAATTCTCGATATTCCATTCAATTCACTTCACAAGTGTCACAAGACAACACAACAAAATATTTCTCACTTTTCAGGCCAAAGACGCCTTCACGCCTGTGACACGACTCACCTCAAAGCGTGTCCACGTCGAAAGTAATATCTTTCACTCACATCTAAACCTGACATCACTGAAGAACATTTTTACTAAGTCTAAACTAACTTCGAAACACAACAACTACGAACACCGAGAAAATCATATCTTTCAATTATAACAGTAATATGCCAACCTCAACAAAACAAGAGAGAGAAAATCAGTTACAAGTATATGACAAACATAGCAAACCATCCCACATGTTTGACCATACCAGAAATAGAACCCCCCGACGATACCGAGAAAGACAGAAAGTGGACGCCCTTTATGACGTCACTCCCCCAAAGTCACTGCTATCTTTGGACATGTCCTCTCTCCCCCCTCAAGGCAGATCTTCATGACCGCCATGATCATGATCGCCATTTTTTTAAAACACATGTTTCACACTAACCATTTAGGTTTTCTTACAAATCTTACCAACGCCTTAACCACACCACACATATCAAACATTTTACATGTTAATGGAGATCACAATACATAACATATTAGTAACCAATCCAACCAATAAATTGCGCTTCTGAAATTTCTATTTATACAACCGACACAGCGCATCACAATTTATTATTGGTACAATACAACTAATTTTACATTCATATTTCACTGTGCTTCTTAAAACCCAGCGTCTAAACAATTTATATTATTCAATCACTAGAAAAAAATGTAAAGCTACCAAACAGTTGTATGTCGCAATTATGCGATCACCAACGTGACCTCATTATTCATAAAAACTTTACAAATAATCACCAATTAAAACAACTTGGTTAAGTCTGATATAGACTTTATAACGGAAAAGAGATATAATTATCTACATATAACCTTTTTCGAATAAAAATAAAAAAACGATAAGAGGAGCTTCTTTTATGAATTTTAATGCGCAAGCTTTCAGACTAAACGTCCTTCTACAGGCATGGATAGTGGTAGCACTAACGAGTATAACCTAACATTGAGCCATAATAAAGAGGACAATATTTACATAAATATATCTGTAGAAACTAAAAGGAATAAAATAAATTTATGACTTAGAATTTGCATGTATAAGATTGGAGAACTAAAAGAAAAATTAAAATTTGAATATTGAAAATATAGAATTAAAAATTAATAATTTAAAATTTACATATATGACATATAATTTACTGCGGTATAATCTAAAAATTTAATGTAGAGATTAAAATATGTACAACTTAGCGATCAATAAAATTGGGCTAGACACCAAGATACAGGAGAAACAGGGGGTCCCACCTACACGTGTTTAAAATGGAACAGAATAGTATATGATTATTTGTAAAGAACTTGGTATATGTCTGGGATATCTATTTTTCTATCAATGCTGTTGATTTGGTTGGATATGATTGATTCTAAATAAAGTCTATTGTATTTATTGTGTATATTACGGTATAAGATTTTTTGTTGATCTAAATTAAGCTGGTGACCTGTTTGTCCTGTGTGTTGATATATTAATGATTTAGGGTCTTTATTATTGATATTGCGTTTGTGTTCAGTTAGTCTGATATATGTCGTTCTGCCTGTCTCACCCACATATGTGGATGAGCAATCCTGGCATGAGACGACATATACTGCTCCTGTAGAATGTATGGGAAGGTTAGGATTGTCAGCTTTGGTTATTGGATGTCTTAATATGGTGGCCAGACATGGAGAACTATTGTAGTATACTTTAATGCCAAAAGGGCGGAGGATTCTGGATATTGCAAGTGATGAAGTAGAATATGGTAGAAAAAGGAAGCTCTGTGTATAGTGGTGGATTTTGAGACAGGTGGATCATAGAAATACCTATAAATAAAGGATCTAGGATAATCTGCTTCTAATTAAAATGGAAACTATTCTGGCTTTTTCTATTGTTTTAAATATGGTTAGGGAACAATGGGTGTAAATTCTCTTTGATAATGTCCTGACTCTATTAATTTTATATGCAATCGGACTATTGGAGGAGAAGTAGGTATACTGTGGTGGAATGGACTTCTTATAGTATACAGTAAAGTGGAACTTATTTGGGGTACGAATAATTAGTTTTATTCTTATCTTTAAATTAAATAATCCATTTTTAGTCCAACATTATTTAAAAAAAAAACTTTAATCAAATTTACTCTTATTTTTCATAATCTTATTTTAGTATTGCAAAACATTTATTTGTTTCAAAAATCATTTTTAATTCTTTATTATTATTACTTTTATATATTACATGTTTGATTTTGTCCACTTACACTTTTTTTATTCGCAATCATATTTCTATCTTTTTATTCACTATATTTTATATTTGTTTAAATACCTTTGTTATATGACAATGTTTATCATCAACTATTGGGCATGCAACAATCCTTTTCAACAATCATATTCTTTAACCAATTCCCTATATTTTTCATCACCATCTTTTCAACCATTGTGTTGTATAGTTATTATTTAATTAAACATTACTCACCAGATGAAATTATTATTACAAATTATTTATTACACTTTATATTTATATTTTTACATCAACACGTTGTTTACATTATACATCGTATGTTATTGTTTATGATGATGATCTCTTATATATTTTAAAACACAGAATACTACACATTGCTTCACTTCATTGTAGAAAAACGACAGCACTGCTTGGCAATTTTTTTTCGTATTTCTACAAAGATTTTAAAATCCCAACTTCTGGTCTGAACACGCTTCAAGAGTTTATTTTAATCATCCGCAGAGCACATCACCAACGCATGCACAAAGCGTTCACTTTTTTCAACTTTCAAATTTTTTTCAGCTCTAGCGGACCACAATCAACCTTTGATTACAAGTCAAGTCAGAACACCTACTGTCGCTACAACAATTCTACTTATCGCATGGCTATATTTCACTCCTTTCTCAATCATATTAATAAACAACTTTTCTTCAACAACTTTTCAACCCAATAACCCTAAAATTGTGACAAAGCACTGTAACCCTTATAGAGGATCGCAAGTGAAACTTTGCCTAGGAAGACGCTCAAGTCTATATCCTCGCTTTGCACCTGGATCTAAGTATTTGGTTTACAAGTGCACTCCTAACAATTGCATATTCTTCAACTACTAACCCTTTCCAACGCCCGCCAATATTCTCTTAGAATGTGAATTTTTATGTCATCATTTTATTTTAATCATCTTTTTTTTTAAATCAAACAAAAATGTCATTTTTATTTCACTTTTATATATCCAAACAAATCATCTTGTTATAGCCCTTTTTAACCCTCACAGTTTAAATTAATTAAAATAAATTTTAATTACTTACCTATGTTAGAGAGGCTTTACCCGCTTAAACCCGGATAAATCCTTTCACTCCCGGGGCCCATCTATGGTAATTTAAGCCAACAACCCCATATTGTATATAACTTATGAAAAGATTTTCATGTTGTATAATAGAAACACATCTGCAAATGATTATACGCATGATTGACATTTGTCATTATATCATCATATGTAATGTAATTTGTACAAACTGAGGATAAATAAATAAAACTGTGTAATAGATTAAGATGTACTAGAGCACCATCTGTTATCAAATTATAAAACTATTTTAGAGGCGTAATATTCTTTTTTTAAATAAAACAATTCTACTGTCCTTACTGCGATGGAGAAAAATATTTATAATTTTATTTAATTCTGCTGTCCTAAAAGCTTATGTCCATAGTTCTTCTAAAATACCCATTCCAAGAGTCTTACAACAGTCACCTATATAATGAAGTTCCAAAAATGCAATATAACAGCGGTATGGTAGATTAAACTGGCGAAACCGCTGGGAGGGTTCACCACTGATGAGCCAGGCCCTCCCTTTAATTTTTCCATCGCAGTAAGGACAGTAGAATTGTTTTATTTAAAAAAATAATATTACGCCTCTAAAATAGTTTTATAATTTAATAGATTAAGAGTTGAGCTAAAGAGATAGAAGTCAAAAAACGTCTAAATTCGAGATAGATGGAAGTCACAAAACAACAAGGTCTAAAGATAGATTGGAAACTGTCAGGAGGGCGCCAGTGTACAGTTTCGCCAGACGATCCGCGCCCCTGTCGCATATGCTGTAATGCAATACTTCTTTTCTTGGAGGAGATATATAAGGCCTCCCCCATATTTAGCCAAAAATACAGTCACTTGACAGTCAATTCACCATCAGCGGAAGCCCTCGTCGGTTGTCACCAAGGTCCTCCTCTCATCCACCATGTAGTCAGTAAGAACTCTTCTATCTCTCCATCTTTCGCTCCTAGCTCAACTTTTATCTGTTCACGGACTTTCCTAGTGCAACTGTGTCTTCGTTTTTTGTGTGGACATTCCCAAGCTTTCCACTCTGCCTCGACCACGACTGCCTGTACTCTGTGAGAACTGTAAAAGGTCTTCCAAGGTGCAGAGAGGTACTGGAAAACTCCCCATCCTGACTGTTCCTCTCGGTCAACACAGTATAGCGAGAGTTGACAGGGACTGACACCATAGTTTAAGTCGACTGGATACCTCATCACATTTTTGGTCGACAAGATTCTACAAGAGTCAAAATAACCTCACCACATATATATTATAAAATATATTTTTGTTGATTTTGATTATCCCGAGGATTAAGCTATGATAATGCAGTCGTTGTTAAAATATTGAAAGTATAATAATAAAAATAGTGAAGATTAGAAATAGCTTTAATTGAGCTTATGGAATATAGAAAACATAATTTGAGAAATTTTTAGCTTAAGGCGTAAAAATAAAAATTAACTTATTTACATAATAAACAAAAGGTTTGAGACGGCCATCGGGAACAACAACAATAAGTTTTTATAGAGGAAGCGTGACCTCTGGCGGTCGATCCAACAGAGTACAGAGTGATCCAAATGTCCCGCACAATTTAAAAAATTAATAACTCCGCGAATAAATGCGCTAGAGCAATGCAGTGAACACCATTGTGTTCAGGATGCAAAAGGAATTCTTATGGCAAATAAAGAAAAATTCGAATTTTTTTTTTATTACAATTTTATTCGCTAGATGGCGCTCTACCACAATTAGAGATTCAGCGGCCAAAATGTTTGATAAATTGAAAAATATAACTGATCGACATGTATTTTTACTTTTTGAATACCTGGAAAGAACCTTAATAATATCAAATGATAAATTAATAAAACCTTATTTCGCCAAAAGTAGTAGATTGGGTGACGATTTTTAAATACAATCTGAGATATGTAAAATAGGTGTTGAGAAAAGAATGTTATTTTTCTTATAGATTTATATTTTTTTAATATATGTAAATTTAATCCATTATAAGAAACATATTTGCCATATGTAAATATTTATATGTATATATATTCGTGACAAAAAATAAAGTAGTTGACTGGTTAGAGTCGTGTGGTTTCTCGGCCCGCTCTCGAGAGGTCTACGCCTTGGTTGATACCTGCCTTAGACACTTCCGCGGATTTGACTTCTTGGGAATCGCTCTTCTCTACCCTTGAGATTCCACGGATTTTTTCCTCCCCGGGACCAGAATAAGAGACTTCGGGCGTCTGGGCAAAATAGAGCCTGGGCGCTGCGCCGCTGAACGCGACATTTGGCATCCCAGCCGGGATGCGAGGAGGAAAGCCGTGCCTATATTTGGAACCCTTTTGGATCAGAAGATGGAGAGAGAAGAAGCGCTAGAGAGACTCAAGAAGAAGAGAACCATACTCCGTACGTCTTTATCCAAGTACGGGAAAAGAATAGAGGAATATGACGTGCACAAGGAGTGTGACCACGAGGAACTGCTGGGGCAGCTTTCGGATGTCTACGAAGAACTGAGGCGGGTAGACGAAGAAATCGGTAAGCTGATTGACATCAAAGATCTAGAGAAAGATCTAAAGATGGTAGAGGAATACCGGGAAAAGGCCGTGGCGTGGAAATATTTGTTAAAGAAAAGAAGTCTGGTGGTAGCGGAAGGAATGCAGAGGGAAACTGCAACTGCCACGAAGAAGGAATATCCAGGAGAAATCGGTCGACCGACTCTAACTGGGATGGTTAAGTTACCCAAATTGACAATGGAAAGATTCTACGGGGAAATTAGCCAGTGGTTAAATTTTTGGAATGCCTTCGATTCATCAATCAATAGGAATGAACACTTGACCAAGATAGATAAATTTAACTATCTTAAAGCCTACTTGGGTGGAACGGCGGCCCAAACTGTGGAAGGATTTTGCCTATCTGAGGAAAATTACGATAAGGCCGTTGAATTGTTGAAGAAACGCTTCGGAAAAGGGGAAAGGTTGATCGACGTGCATATGAACAACCTCTTGGCCTTGAAACCTCTTAGAGTGACAAAGGACGTGAGGGCTTTCAGAGAATTGTACGGCAGAATCCTGGTGCAGATTAGAAGTTTGGAGTCATTGGGTGTTGTCGTTGAAAGCTACGGTAACTTATTGTGCCCTTTACTCCTCAAGCTATTGCCATCAGACTTAAAGCTTGAATTACACCGGGAATTCACAGGAGCTTTTTCTCTTGGAGATTTGATTGAATTTTTGGAGAGACAATTGATTGCATTAGAAAGCACGTTCGGTACGCGGGACGAAATAACAGCCGGCCAACCATCAAATGAGCACCCTCAGTCACAAAGCTCTATCGTGAAGTATCGAAGAAATGAGAGGAATCCCCTGCCCACGGCTGCTGGTTTTTTGAATGCCTCTGAAGCAGTGAATAAGAGGAAGAATTGCGCCTTTTGTGAAAGAGATCATGAAAGTACAAAGTGCGAATTCGCGGAAAATTTGACATTGGAAGATAAATTGGGAAAATTAAAGAAGAAAGGGGCTTGTTTCAGATGCCTGAAATATGGTCATTTGAGCAAATTCTGCAAAGTTAAGACAAGTTGCACCAGCTGTGGGGAATTGAGACATTCAAGGATTATGTGCCCCAGGAAGAACCAGAATGCTACTCCAGCCCGAGGGATGATGAGGGATGAGACTTTGACCAATCTGACGACGCCTGTGGTGTTGTTGCCCACACTGAGAGTGACTATCAGAGGAAAGTGTAAAGAAAGAATGGACGAATTTTGATTGATACGGGATCTCAGAGGTCCTATGTACTCCAGGACACGGCGGAAGAAATGGGATATGAATGTTCCAAAAAAGAGTCTCTTCGCCACTCTTTGTTTGGTGGATCGAACACAGAGTTGTACGAACATGGAGTTTATGATATCAGGTTGAGCAATTTAGACGGATCTTATGGCTGTAATTTTGAAGCACTGAGCCAAGATGTTATCTGCGACAGCGTGCCCAGGGTCCATCAGGGTAAATGGATGCAAGATCTTAGTGCTCATGACATAGAATTAACTGATCTACACAGGGGACCTCTTGAGATTCTTATAGGAGCAGATATTGCTGGAAAATTACTAACCGGAGAGCATAGAAGACTTCCTTCTGGGCTCGTGGCGGTGCAAACGAGGTTGGGCTGGACTTTAATGGGCAAGATTCCGGCCACAGAAGAAGAAACTAGCGTTAGTGGACTTTGCACAACTTCACTGTTGACTAGCGATTTGGAGAATTTATGGAGATTAGAGGCTATTGGTATTTCAGATGCTCGTCAAGACGACTCGATACAAAAAGAAACGGAAGAATATTTTGCACGTACTATTTCACAGGATTGTGAGGGGCGTTACCAGGTTGCCCTTCCTTGGATTCGCGAAAGAGAACTACTCACGGACAATAGAGATGTTGCCGAAAAACGATTAGCAAACGTGAGAAAACATCTTGTGAATACCGGAAATTTGGCAGAATATGAAGATATTCTCGAAAAGTGGCTAAGGAATAAAATAATAGAAAGGGTTATAGACAATAAACGTGAAGGCGTGCACTATTTGTCACATCGACCAGTTTTTAAAGAGAATAGTCCAACCACCAAAGTAAGACCAGTTTTTGATGCTTCGGCGAAGAAGAAGGGAAAACTTTCACTGAATGATTGTCTGGAAAGAGGTCCGAATATGATAGAAACGATCCCAAGAATTTTGAATAAATTTAGGAAGAGCGAGATAGGAGTCTCCTCGGACATAGAGAAGGCCTTCTTCCAAATTGGGATTAGGGAGGAAGACAGAGATTATCTAAGATTCCTCTGGTATGACAAAGAGGGAAATGTGATGGTTTTACGTCATGCGAGAGTTGTCTTCGGAATCACGACGAGTCCATATCTCCTGCTTGCCACGCTGTTTCACCACTTGAACAAGGCTCCTGAACACTGGCAAGAAACAGCTGAATTATTGAGGGAGTCTTTATACATCGATAACTGTGTGGCTAGTTTCTCAAAAGTCACAGATATGGAAAAATTTGTGGACGAAGCACAGAGATTGTTGGCTTCTGCTCATTTCAACTTGCGTGATTGGACAAGCAATGTTACCAGTATAATGTGTGATGGTCCTAGGTCTGATAGAGGAAGGTTGTTGGACATGACATGGAATCAAGAAAAGGACACTTTGGCTTGTTCTTTGGAGAATTTGGAAATACAGGGGCCAATAAACAAAAGAAAGGTACTCTCCTTGGCAAGCCGTATTTTAGATCCGGTGGGCTTCACTTGTCCAGTGACCCTCGTTCCGAGACTTATCCTACAAGAAACGTGGCTGTTAAAATTGTCGTGGGATGAGCCTCTGCCTGAAAACTTGTCTTGCGAGTTTTTGAGGTGGCTGGCCAAATTGGAGTCTCTGAAATCCATTGCCATACCGAGATGGCTTTGCTATAGAGAAGAACACCGGATTGGAACTACTCTTCATGTCTTTTGTGATGCGTCTAGGGCCTCCTACGCCACTTGTATTTTTTTACGCATCGAGAGCGAACAGGAAGTAACGTGTCAACTAGTACAGGCTCGGTCAAGAGTGGCTCCTTTGAAGGGGACTACCATTCCTCGTTTGGAGCTGTTGGCATGCTTGGTTGGGGCCCGCTTGGTGAACAACGTTGTGAGGGACCTAAAATTTGAAGACATGGAGCGATTTTATTGGACAGACTCCATGAATGCACTCCATTGGATCAAGGGAAAAGATAACTGGGCGAATTTTGTAATGAATCGAGTTATGGAGATCCGATCTCTCAGTGAGACAGAGGATTGGTATCATGTACCAGGATGTTTGAATCCAGCGGATTTACCATCACGGGGGTGCTTAGCCGATTCTCTGGAGAGATCGAAGTGGTGGGAGGGCCCGAGTTGGTTGAGAAGACCAAGAACTCGGAAAAGAGAAAGATTGTTTTAACATCAACATGTATTGAAAGGGAAAAAAGATCAGTACTACTATCGCTTTTCAAACTACTACAAGATATTGAGAGTAACTGCCTGGATGAACCGGTTTTTAACAAATGCGAGAGGAACAATAGGTCAGCGAGTGAAAGGTGATCTTACTGTGAATGAAATTAAAAGGGCGGAACTGATGCTGGTGAGAGTTATCCAACGGGAATCCTTCACTGGACCAGAGGACAAGAGGTTGAAGGATTTCAAGTTATGCTGCGATTCTTTGGGATTGTTGAGGGTCAAAACTAAAATAAGTAGGAGACAAGATCTGGAAAGTTTTCGAATGCCTTTATTGTTGCCTTCTGATCATGACTTGGTATATTTACTCATTAGATGGAAGCATGAAACTTGGGGGCATGTGGGACTTCAAACTCTGATGAATTTATTAAGAGAGGATTATTGGATTTTGAAATTCAGGAGGACTGTAAGAAGGGTCATACATCAATGTGTTAAGTGTAGACGGTTCACGGCTAAATCGGGTTCTGTTGAATCCGTGGAATTACCTGAAAATAGAGTAAGGGATGCCTCAATATTTGAGGTAGTGGGGATAGACCTTACTGGACCACTTGTTTTAAGGAACAGGCGAAAGGTGTGGATTGTTATATTTACTTGTGCCGTATATCGGGCGGTCCATTTGGAACTGGTGACTTCTCTTTCAACCGAGAACTTTCTGCAAGCTTTCAGACGTTTTGTAGCAAGGAGAGGACGCCCCTATGTAGTGTACTCGGACAACGGTACCAATTTTCGTGGTGCGAGCAGAGCTCTAGGGAATCTAGACAATGCGGTAGTCCAATCAGAGAGTACCAAGCAAAATATTAATTGGAAGTTTATCCCTCCGTCGGCTCCATGGTGGGGTGGATGGTGGGAAAGATTGATTGGTTTGCTGAAACAACTCCTTAGGAAGATTCTTGGTCAAGCTCGTTTGGAATTTGAGGAACTTTACACCATTATCTGTGACACAGAATCTTTGATGAACTCACGTCCATTGACTTACATGTCTGAAGATGTCGAAGATCTTAGTCCATTAACCTCTGCCTTGTTCTTACACGACCTCAAAGAAATAGGAGTTCCAGATCTGGACTCTATTGAAAGGGCTAGTCTTCAGAAGAGATACCGATTTAGACAAAGGTTAAGAGAAGATCTGCGGAAGAGATTCCGGACGGAGTATTTTGGATTCTTAAGGCAAGAGACTAGAAGACGCTCGAAGACAAGACCTATCAAGGTGGGAGATCTGGTGTTGATTGGACAAGATAATGCTAAGCGAGTCAATTGGCCTTTGGCGAGAGTTGTGGAGGTCTACCCTGGCCGAGATGGACCTGTGAGGGTCGCCAAGTTGAGAACCAGCAAGGGCGTCCAGATTAGGCCGGTTCAACGGCTCTACAATTTAGAGATACCCGCCGATCTGGGGAGTACCTTGAGGAGTATACAGTCGGAACCACGCCGGGGAGGCTCCCGAGGAGAAGCCAGTAAAGACCCTACGAGGATAGCCCAATCCTAAAGAACTGGAATGAACGGTCGTTTCCCAACTATTGGTTGAGTTTCTGTAGAAAAACTCAAGGTGGGAGTATGTTGGGAAAAGAATGTTATTTTTCTTATAGATTTATATATTTTTAATATATGTAAATTTAATCCATTATAAGAAACATATTTGCCATATGTAAATATTTATATGTATATATATTCGTGACAAAAAATAAAGTAGTTGACTGGTTAGAGTCGTGTGGTTTCTCGGCCCGCTCTCGAGAGGTCTACGCCTTGGTTGATACCTGCCTTAGACACTTCCGCGGATTTGACTTCTTGGGAATCGCTCTTCTCTACCCTTGAGATTCCACATTTTTCCTCCCCGGGACCAGAATAAGAGACTTCGGGCGTCTGGGCAAAATAGAGCCTGGGCGCTGCGCCGCTGAACGCGACAATAGGTATATGCAAATTAAACATGTAACACAAAATATTTATATTTTAGATGGAGTTTTGTGAAATAGATTGAATGTTTGAAAAACACTTCTGATATCAATACACGATATTTTGAAATGTAGTTCCAAAAATTATGATGGCACTACTAATAGGATTTCTTGCTATAAGGAATGTGTAGTTTTTTGACTAATTGGCGACCCTTGAATATTTAACTGGATATTTGTCATGATCCAAAAATCAAATATAGAGGGGAGTGACAAAATATATTTTTCGTACTTTATTTCAAATATCCTATGGGCTTGTCAAATGTTATCATTGCTCATCATACTGTACACAATTTTAAAAAGGTATCCCCTCGATTAAAAATCATTTTTAAATCGACCTTTTGCGTTGAAAAACGTGGTAGTAAAATCATTTTGTATTATTTTTTGCACAAAATTTCTAAGGTTAGGGGGGAAAAGAGAATATTCCTTATGCTATTTTCTAATGAGCCAAAAGCTATAAACTAAAGGAGTAAAATTGTTTGTACCAGTGTTATTCAATAAGTTATACCACTTTGGCCTGCACGACATAATATAAGATGTGAGCAAATAAGAAACAAAAAAATTACTGTTTACAAATAAAATAATCAAGATGTGAGGACAGAATTTATTATTCCCATAACCCTACACAAAGAGCTGCAAAATATTGGTAGATAATATAATACATGGCAGCTTATAAAACACATGAGGTAACTGCCTTCTCTCTTGTATTAGGTCACAATCCTTGCTCAATGTGGCGCCCTTCATTCTCAAACACCGCCTGCAGACGATAGATGACAGAATGAACAGCATTAAATAACATTTCTGTTGAAATTTATAAAACGTGCCATCTGATACAAGCCTTCAACATGGCCAATGTGCTAAGCCGGCATCGATAAACACGCGACTTTATGTACCCCCATAACCGAAATTGTAAGGCGTCAAGTGTGGTGATCTTGGAGGCCACTGGTATTTAAAGTATATATCCCACAATTTTCACCGAACGTATCCTTCAGCAATTGTTTGGCACCGCGGGAGATATGAGGATGTCCTCCATCTTTCATGAATGCTATTTCGCTTAGTGCTTGTCTGTCTTGCAATATGGGAATATCCTTTTCTCTCAAAAGTTGAACATAACGTTCACCAGTAACAAAAACAGTTTTAAAAGTTCTTCCATTGATTTTTTCAAAGAAAAATGGCCCAATAATAAAAGAAGAAGTGAACCCACACAAAACTGTAACTCTGGGCTGATTGAGTGGCATTTCTGTAAAATTCCTAGGGTTTTCTGTTGCCCAAATGCGGCTGTTTTGAATGTTAAATTCTCCGTTTAGAGAAAAGTGAGCATCATCTGTCCGCAGAACATTCGACAGCCAGATTTCATTAATATTAATTTGCCGGTAAACCCATGCAGCGAATTCTTGACGCTTCTCAAAATCGATGATTTTAAACTCGTGAATACTTTGAATTTTGTATGGGTATTTTTAAATAAAAATTCTAAATGTGTGTTCTCTCCAAATTGTTCCTTACGAAATCCCCGTTTGTCGAGAAACTTGTCGAGCACTTACCTCTCCATACGTTGATAACGTTTCAATAGCTTCAACATTCTGCAAAACCGTAACAGCCACTGACTTGCATGTTGATGGTCTTCCACTCCGAGGTTTTGCTTCCAGATCCAGTTTCCACGAAATTTGAAATCATTTGCCTTAGAGAGTAGTAATTCATGGGTCCTTTACCGCTTCGAATACCTTTAAAGGAACGAAACGCTCGTAAAGCTTCAGTGGCAGATTCTGAATAGCAATATAAAAATTCACCAAGAGTGCTTTATCCTGTAGTGACGGCATTCCAGGGGGGGGGGGGGGAAAGTCCGACCACACCTCCCTGCGGTCCCCCCTGGACCCTTGGAATATTTGAAAAAATTCTGGTTCGTTTCCAAGGCAATGGTACCCATTATCCAATGAAGAGAAAAACCGATATCTCCAGTAATGCTACCGCGTCCGGGGTATACTCGGTGATTTTTACGCCAAAAGTCAACTTCGGGATCACCTGTCCAGGATAACAAAGGTTAGCAGGTTGAGGACATGCTAACCGACCTCTACCCTACACTGTTAAATAACGAAAATAGCACCTATATATCCAAGTCCACAGGCACAGAATACGCAATAGATATCACAGCGATAAATTACAACATCGCGCGCGCACCCACAACACAATGAAAAATCCTGAAAAGTGCAATCAGTGACCACAGACCAATTTTAACAACCCTAAACTTCAAAATTGAGAATGTCCAACAGAAAAAACACTGGAGAAAAATTCACAGAAAAGTTTGAAGAACTGTGCAACGAAGAATTAAATCACAGAACGATTGATAAAAACTTAGAAACATTCTCTTCGAACATGTCCAAAGCTGCAAAAGCATCGATACCTAGAGGTAGACGTAAAGACCTGTGGGATACCTTACTGGAAGGACCACAACATCGAGGCAATGATTGCAGAGAGAGACAATATCAATGAACTTCTTGAAACAAATAAAACAGAAGAAAACATAAAGGTACTCATTGAAATTAGTCACAAAATAGAACAAGAAATTTGGATATTCAAACAAGAGAGAGAAAAATGGGCAGATTTCTGCGAAAAAAATGGATCCAAGAAAGGACAGCCATCACTGGAATATAATTAGAGTGTTAGAAAACAATCGAAACCAACACCAATACTCCAAATACTCTAACCGATATGAATAGAATTGCGAGAACGAACAAACAGATGGCTGACATAATTGCTGAATATCTTTCAAGCACTTCCAGACTCAGCCATACGAATGAAGACAGGACTCTAAAAAATAATATAAACAAGTTAGTTAAACAAGCGTGAAACTACCATCAACAAGATATTTTCTCTAGAGACTTCACACTGAATGAGCTAAACTCACCAATAGAAAAATTATATCCAAGAGGTCACCAGGAGATGATCTAATCTTTGGTCAAATGATTAAACACTTTGAAGACAAAACTAAAATTCAACTCCTACGAATACTGAACATTTTATGGCAAGTTGTAAACTACCAAAGAATTGGAAGATATCAATTATAGTGCCAATACTGAAACCAAACAAAGATGCCAAGGAATGCAAGAACTATCGGCCAATTGCTCTCACCAGCATACTTTGTAAAATAACAGAACGAATTATCCACTCTAGGCTCATAGTCTGGCTCACTAACAATAATAAAATAAACTTCTACCAAACTGCCTATAGATCCCAGCACTGTACAACTGATCGACTGTTCTACTTCTGCCAATCAATAATAGATTCTTTCCAGGAAAACTGCCGAAAATAAAGGCCGTATTCTTGGATATGACCTCAGCTTTTGATCGAGTGTAGAGGGAGAAATTACTTTAAAGACTGCACAACATCGGAGTAAGAGTAAAAACCTTAATCTGGATTGCAGATTTCTTAAGGGGGAGAAGGATAAAGGTTCTGGTAAATGGGGAATTTTCCAAGAACCGAAGAACATGGACTGGTGTACCTCAAGGATCTTTGCTCAGTCCTCTACTCTTCTCGCTATATATTAACCGTTGTGTATGTAAATAGATGAAGATTATTTGCATTCTTTAAAGCCTCATTATGTAAAAAATATATGTGTATATAAATTGAACATTTGTTGTTGGCCAAACGTGAATAATAAGAGCTAAATAAAGAGTCATGGCCAAGTTTGAGCTGTTGAACGTCTAATTACGACACAAAAAAAAAGTGGCAATGAGGATGCGGGATCTACAGAGCCAGTAAAAATCTGAGGAAAACGGCGTTTACGCAAGTATAACTACTACCTTTTTGAAACTATCTGGATCAAGAAAAAAAAAAGGAGTAGAAAAGATCAGCATGACAAGTTCAAAGTGATAGTACCTTTTAGATGCTATAGCCCAGTGGAGGATACCATCGATCTTTTTGTACAAAAATTTGAGGCTTCCGTTATGGAAAATGATCTGAAGGAGGAGAGTAAAGTGCCGATTTTTACCTCACTACTAGATTATGAAAATTTGAAGTTGGGAAACGACATTTTCTTCCCGGCCTAATGAAAGGTCAACCCTATGATACTATCATTCAAATAATTAAGCTGCCTTTAGATCCAAAGAAGAAAGTGATACCACAGCTATGCAGA
Organism: Cordylochernes scorpioides; assembly: GCA_030710605.1. Lineage (NCBI taxonomy): Eukaryota > Metazoa > Arthropoda > Arachnida > Pseudoscorpiones > Chernetidae > Cordylochernes > Cordylochernes scorpioides. The sequence continues at coordinate 34,191,251 of CP092885.1, read as the reverse complement.
TTTTTGAAGAGAATTCAACTGGAAGGAGAATCAATTTCGGAATATCTTAGAGAATTGAAACATTTAGCAATAAATTTTAATTTCGGCGATATGCTGGGAGCCATGTTGCGAGACCATTTTGTGGCTGGAATCAAGTCGGAATGCCTGCGAAAGAAGCTACTACAAGAGGACGACGATGTCACCCTGGATAAAGTTTTTGCAGTGCGATCTCGTTCGAACTGGCGGAGATAAATACAAGAGAATTAAAAGATAAATTGGTGGCCAAGATATCCCCTGTGAATGAAAAGGATAAAAAGGGTGAGTACAATAATAGTACGGTGCAGAATAGGCCTTTCAGGCAAAGAAGAGAAATAATGTGTTATAGATGTGGTGAAAGACATTCACACGTTGCCTCTGTTTGCCCTCATAGAACAAATACTTGTTTTAAAATGTAAAAACTGAGTCATTTAAGTAGGGTCTGCAAAACTAGTAAAAAAATATGGGGATGTAAATTTGTACAAGAGGACTCTATATATTCTGTACAGGGCGAAACTGATGCCACAATAAATTTAACAGTAAATTATTATTATTTGTGCTTTACTATAGATACAGGAAGTCCAGTTACGTTAATACCTAAAGATATTTATAAGTATTATTGACACGGTAAAAAATTATTTCCAACAAATTTAAGATTAAAATCTTTTTGCGGTAAATCAATAGAGATTATAGGTCAAAGAAATGTTTTTGTAAAAGAAGCCCACTAATATTTACGATTAATAGTTGTAAATGAAAAACTCCAGGTAATTTTATTAGGAAGAGAATGACTCAAACAGTTAAAACTTGATTATTCTAGATTGTTTAGCATTAAAAATTTAAATAATGAATCTAATAGAAATAGTTTGATGGATAGATATGCAGATTTGTTTAACAAAGATTTGGGCTCTCTAAAGGATGTTAGAATAAATTTTAGTTTAAAAAAGGATGTGACTCCTGTGTTTTGTAAGGCCAAAAGTTTACATTTCTTTCTAAAAAAAAAACAAAGTAGAAAATGAAATTGATCGTTTAGTGAATTCTGGAATTTTAGAACCTATAGTTCATGCAAATTGGGCCGCTCCAATAGTACCGGTATTAAAAAAGGATGGTAGAGTGTAAGGATATGTGGTGATTTTAGATGTACAGCTAAAAAAGCAATAGAATTAGGTATCCCTTTCCATCGATCGATGAGATCTATTCAAAATTATCTACAAGCACCGTACCTTCGACTCGAGACCTATCACAGGCTTACTTACAAGTAATGTTAGCGGAAGAAGCCAAAGCTGTTGTTGATGTAAACACAACAAAGAGGTTGTGTTCTTATAAATACTACCATATGACGTAGCGGTAGCACCAAATAAATTCCATAGGATTATGGAAGGTCTATTTGCTGATTTACCAGTTGTGACCTGCTACATATATGATATTTTGGTTGCAGGAAAATACTTTGAAGATCATAAACAAAAGTTGGATCTAGTGTTTAGAAGATTGCCAGAAAAATGTTTAAAGTTAAACAGAGATAAATGTAAATATAAAAGGGATTCGGTGGAATATTTAGGGTTTAAAATTTATAAATATGGACTGCATCTCTTAGAAAATAAAAATAAAGCAGTGATAGAGGCTCCTGAACCTAAAAAATGTCTCGCAATTGAGATCTTCCATAGGACTCTTATATAATTTATTATTCTAGATTCATAAAGAATATAGCAAACATTTTAGCGCCATTCTATCAAATTTTGAAAAAAAAAAAAAATTGTTGATGGAATTGGAAGAAAGAACATCGAATGTTTTTTTAAAATATGTAAATCATTATTAACTGATAAGTCTGTTTTTGTCACACATTACGATGCAAACAAAGAATTGGTTCTGGCTTGTGACGCATCTAGCTATGACCTAGGCGTAATTCTGAGTCATTGAAATGATAGAAAGGAAGAATGCCCTATAGCTTTTGCTTCTAGAGCAATAACTGAAGCGGAAAAACGGTACTCTCAACTAGAAAATGAAGCGTTAAGCATAATTTGTGGCGTTGAGAAATTCAGACAATACTTATTGGGACGAAAATTTGTATTGATCACAGACAACCGATCCTTAATGCATATATTTTCACCTCAGAAACCAATTCCCATATGTGCAGCATCCAGAATTAAAAGATGGTCCTTAAAATTAGCTGCATTTATTTATACTGTGGAATTTCAAAAAACTAGTAATAATTCCAATATTGACGCATTGTCCCGTTTTTCTTTAGAATCGAGTGTCAGGGAGTCTCTTGATGAAGACTTCTACTTCTTCTCAGGTAGTTGAATGAGGTACCGTTCTCTTTTAGGGAGGGGGCATATGAGACGTCCTGAAATAAAATACTATCTATAGTATTAAGGAATGTTAGAGAAGGCAACTGTGTGTGTGGAAATTCACAAGGATACCGAGGGAAAACCCACTAGCTCCTTATTATAAGATCAAAGAGGAATTAAGTTCGAAGTTTGGTTGTCTTCAATGGCGTGAAAGAGTAGTAATTCCCCAAAAATTAAGATCTTTAATTTTAAATGACTTGCATGAAATGGAAATGGGGATTGTTAAAATGAAAATGATTGCCAGACGGTATTTTCTGGTGGCCAGGCATGGACAGTAACATCGAGGAGTTAACTAGAGAATGTAGAGTATGCCAAGAATCGGCTAGCATCCCCCGGCTACCATTCGGAATGGACTTGGCCCGAAAAACCGTGGCATCGACTTCATCTTGATCTAGCGGGTCCGTTCATGGGAAGAATGTTTTTGGTTATCGTTGACGCATACTCAAATTTGATAGAAATTTTTATCCTTAAATATATTATCAGCAAAAGGGTTATAAATCATCCTAGAAAAATTTTCGCCAGATTTGGATTGCCCGGATTTTTGGTTACAGATAACGGAAGACAGTTTGTCTCTGGTGAATTCGAGAAATTTACTTAAATGAATGGTATACGGCACACTAAGACCAGTCCGTATAATCCTAGTACAAATGGTTCAGCTGAGAGATATGTAAGAGAGTTTGAAAACTATTTGAGGAAGAATAATGGGAAGGATGATTTAGCGACGAATCTATAAATATTCTTATTTGCTCATAGAGCATTGACCCAAACTGTAATAAAGGAATCCCCCGCGGAACCTCTAATGAAGAGAAGTTTAAGATCAAGATTCTCGAATTTAATACCAAAGATGGGAAATCCACGAGAGGTATTTCATGAGGCCGTTAGAAGGAGTAGCAGTTTACTACAGGTTGCGAGGTTTATAGATTACATCAGGAAACAAGGAGGGGCCTGCTGCTGTGCAAGTGCCCTTTTGCACTCCTAGACCGGGAACTGCTGCTGTGCAAGTGCCCGTCCGCAGTCCTAGACCTCAGAAGGCCGGGAAACCCCCATACCGACTGGAGTATTATTAAGGGGGGAGATGTGTTGTGTATGTAAATAGATGAAGATTATTTGCATTCTCTAAAGCCTCATTTTGTAAGAATATATGTGTATATAAATTGGACTTTTGTTGTTGGCCAAACGAAAAGAATAAGAGCTAAATAAACAGTCATGGTCAAGTTTGAGTTGTTGTACGCCTAATTACGACACAACATTAACGACATCCATCCTTACCTCACTGAAGACACAATAGTTGCCTGTTATGCAGATGATATAGCCATATGGCACACAAGTACCAGTATAGAAAAATCAGAAAAATACTGAACACATCAATGAGAGGACTGGAGAAGTGGGCAATGAAACTCAAAATGACCATAAACCCAATAAAAACAAACCTATGCGTCTTCTCCACTGACAGGAAAAAGGCATAAATATTACCCCAAAATAAGCATAAACAACCAAATAATTGATAAAATTATATCTTCAAAATACCTAGGTGTGATACCTGATGAGGAATTGCGATTCACAGAACACATAATTAACACCTCAAATAGAGCTACCAGAAACCTAAACATTCTGAGAAGGCTATGTGGAACAAATTGGGGAGCCAAACCCAAATTTCTCAGAACAACATATATCACCTTAATAAGGCTAATAATGGAATATGCAACACCCGTCTGGGCTCCCTTAAGTTCATAACTAAAATGGAGACTAGATAGTGTTCAAGCAAAAGCGGCCAAAATTATCACTGGTGCTGTTTCTTCCACCAACAATGAGAAAATTCAGAGAGAATGTGGTCTAGACCTACTCGAAAGCAGACTACAATTAAAAACAATAAAATTCACCAATAGCTTAAAAAGTAAAGAAACCGAACACATATCCCATAGAACCTATTTAAACTGGACACAAAAGAAAAAACTCAAAAGATCTTCAACACTTCAGTACGACAACAATATAAGAAAGGCATAAATATGAAACCTAACGAATTTCAAATTCAAGAAGAACCAATATTTCCTACCCCATTGCCATCAAAAGTATTAATCAATCTTAACCTGAAAAAACCCTGCAATAAAAAATAGAAAAAAAAACATACTTAAAAAGAAAAGACTTGACACAATTGGTTTATGTGATCAGGTAAATTATTTAAGAGCATATACAGATGAATCATCAGACCTTACCCTGAGTAATGGATCAAAGAAGAGTAATCAAAGAAGGAGAAGGAAAGATATTGTCAAACTTCACTTGTGAACTGACAGCTATCTGGAAAGCTCTTGATGTATGCCTTAACCAACCAACCCTGCATGAAGCAGAAGTAATTTTAATATACAGCGACTTCATATCTGATCTAGAAGCAATTCAGAAGGGCAATACTAAAATCACACAGAAAATACACTCTTTACTTACCCAACTGGAACCATTGGAGAATAACTGCATTCTACAATGGATTCCTGCCCATGCTGGGATCGGGGGGTAATGAAATGGGAGTTGAATTGGCAAAGGAAGCCAGAAAGTTGAGCCAAAGGAAAGAACAAATGTCATTATTTGACGCTAATACTTTTGCAAAATGCAAGATAATTAAACAAAAAAATAATAAAATATCAAAATGTGAAATAAACTCTGAGAGAAAAATGACAAAACTATAACAAGACTTAAAACAAAACACTATAAAGGAATGACAATACATCCAGATGGCACAAGAACTTATAGAACATGCAACAACTGTCCTGGTGTGGAACTAACACCTACCCACATATTCTCATGCCCGCAGCCTTGCAGAAAATTGACATAGACCCAGAGCAGCAGCTTTACACACCCAAGATAGTGGACATTGCTGCTGCTGTGATAGAGATGCATGGAGACATCTGAAGTTCTTTATTAGACACGACAAAAACAACAACGGCATTCCAGAGTAAAGTGAATCATCAAAGATAGATATTTTTCAAATGAATTAAAATAAATATAATCGATACTAAGAGAGAGTTGAATTAAAAAAATTGAAATTTATTATCTTCGAAATTCAAATAGCTGAGAAGATTCCAGCAAACCGCATCTGAAATATCAATTTTTCACCGCATGTTTTTATTTGCATATTCCTATTTTACATATCTCAGATTGTACAGGGTGATCTAATAGTCCCGCACAATTTTAAAAATTAATAACTCCGCGAATATTTGCGCTAGAACAATGCGGTAAACACCATTGTGTTCAGGATGCAATGGGTATTTTTATGGCAAATAATGAAAAATTCGAAATTGAATTTAGTTACAACTTTATTCGCTAGATGGCGCTCTATCAGAATCAGCGATTCAGCGGTCCTTTTGTTTGATAAATTGAAAATATAACTGAACGACACGTATTTTTCCTTTTTGAATACCAGGAAAGAACCCTAATAATATCAAATGATAAATTAATAAAACACCATTTCGCCAAAGGTTAGAAAGAATGGTTGACGATTTTTAAATACAATCTGAGATATGTAAAATAGGTATATGCAAATTAAAGCATGAAGCAAAAAAAAAAAACCTGATATTTTAGATGCGGTTTTCTGGAATCCTCTCAGCTATTTAAATTTCGAAAATGAAATTTTTCTAATTTTTTTAATACAACTCTCTCTCAGTATCGATTATATTTATTTTAATTCATTTGAAAAATATTTTTCTATCTCTGATGATTTATTTTACTCTGGAATGCCGTTGTTGTTTTTGTCGTGTCCAACAAAGAGCCTCAGATATCTCCATGCATCTCTATCACAGCAGCATTGTCCACTATCTTGGGTGTGTAAAGAAACTGCTCTGGTTCTATGTCAATTTTCTGCAAGGCTGCGGGCATGAGAATATGTGGGTAGGTGTTAGTTCCACACCAGGACAGTTGTTGCATGTTCAATAGGTTCTTGTGCCATCTGGATGTATTGTCATCCTTTATAATGTTTTGTTCCAAATCTTGTTATAGTTTTGTCATTTTTCTCTCTGAGTTTATTTCACATTTTGATCTTTTCTTATTTTTTGTTTAATTATCTTGCATTTTGCAAAAGCATTAGCGTCAAATGATGACATTTGTTCTTTCATTTGGCTCAAATTTCTGGCTTCTTTGCAAATTCAACTGCCATTTCATCACCCCCGATCCAAACACTGGCAGGAATCCATTGTAGAATGCAGTTATTCTCCAATGATATCAGTTGAGTAAGTAACAAATGTATTTTCTGTGTGATTATAGTATTGCCCTTCTGAATCGCTTCTAGATCGGATACGAAGTCGTTGTACGGTATATTATAATTCCTTCTGCTTGATGCAGGGATGGTTGATTAAGGCATACATCAAGAGCTTTCCAGATAGCTGTCAGTTCACAAGTGAAGTTTGACAAAATCTTTCTTGCTCCTTCTTTGATTTTGATGTATGTTCCATCTTGCAGTATTATGTTAATTCCAGCCTCTCCATTACTTATGGTAAGGTCTGATGATCCATCTGTATATCCTGTTAAATAATCTATCTGATCGCATAAACCAATTGTGTCAAGTCCTTTCTTTTAAGTATGTTTTTTTTCTATTTTTTTATTGCAGGGTTTTTTCAGGTTAAGATTGATTATTACTTCTGATGGCAATGGGGTAGGAAATATTGGTTCTTCTTGAATTTGAAATTCGTTATGTTTCATATTTATGCCCTTTCTTTTATTGTTGTCGTACTGAAGTGTTGAAGATCTTTTGAATTTTTTCTTTTGTGTCCAGTTTAAATAGGTTCTATTGGATATGTGTTCGGTTTCTTTACTTTTAAGCTATTGGTAATTTTATTGTTTTTAATTGTAGTCTTCTTTCGAGTAGGTCTAGACCACATTCTCTCTGAATTTTCTAATTGTTGGTATTTGAAACAGAACCAGTGATTAATTTGGCCGCTTTTGCTTGAACACTGTCTAGTCTTCTTTTTAGTGATGAACTTGAAGGAGCCCAAACAGGTGTTGCATATTCCATTATTGGCCTTATTAAGGTGATATATGTTGTTCTGAGAATTTTGGGTTTTGCTCCCCAATTTGTTCCACATAGCCTTCTCAGAATGTTTAGGTTTCTCGTAGCTCTATTTGAGGTGCTAATTATGTGTTCTGTAAATCGCAATTCCTCATCAAGTATCACACCTAGGTAATTTGAAGATCTAAATTTATCAATTATATGGTTGTTCATGCTTATTTTGGAGTTAATTTCATGCCTTTTTTCCTGTCAGTAAGGGAGACCTATAGGTTTGTGTCTATTGGGTTTATGGTCATTTTGAGTTTCATTGCCCCACTTCTCCACTCCTCTCATTGATGTGTTCAGTATTTCTCTGATATTTCTATACTGCTATTTGTGTGCCATATGTCTATATAATCTGCATAACAGGCAACCCTTGTGTCTTCAGTGAGGATGGATGTTGTTAATGTTGTGTCGTAATTAGATGTACAACCAACTCACACTTGACCATGACTCTTTTTTAGCTCTTTTTCTTTTCGTTTGGCCAACAAAAAATGCCCAATTTATATACACATATATTCTTACATAATGAGACTTTAAAGAATGCAAATAATCTTCATCTATTTACACACCCCACACATTCCCCCCTTAATAATACTCTAGTCGGTCTGGGGGTTTCCTGGCTCTCTGAGGTCTAGGACTGCGGACGGACACTTGTACAGCGGCAGGCTCCGGTTTAAGGGTGCTAGAGGGCACGTGCACAGCAGCAGGCCCTGGTCTAGGAGTGCAAGAGGGCACGTGCACAGCAACAGGCCCTGGTCTAGGAGTGCAAGAGGGTACGTGCACAGAAGCAGTCTCCTCCTTGTTTCCTGATGTAACCTCTTGAACCTCCTCTTCACTTTATTTCTGACTTCCACCTACAGGCTTCTCTCCTGATGTTCGAGGAAGTATCAAATTTCATGTCTCCACTTGTTTCTTTCTCACAGGTCGCAATTGATTGATATGCCTCTTATACACGACGCCCTCGCAACTTATAAGGTAGTGACGGTAGCTCAATAATTTCAAAATGGTACCTTTTTACCATTTAGGTCCAGTTGCATAGTTGCGGAAATAAACCTCGCAACCTGTAGTAAACTGCTCCTGCCTTCTTATGGCCTCATGAAATACCTCTCACGGATTTCCCATTTTGGTATTATATTCGAGAATCTTGATCTTGAACTTCTCTTCATTAGCAGTTCCGCGGGGGAATTCCTTTATTACAGTTTGGGGGAATGCTCTATGAGCAAATAGGAATCTTTGTAGATTCGTTTCTAAATCATCCTTCCCATTATTCTTTCTCAAAAGGTTTTTAAACTCTCTTACATATCTTTCAGCTAAAACATTTGTACTAGGATTATACAGGACTGGTCTCAGTGTGCCGTATACTACTCATTTTGGTAAATTGCTCGAATTCACCGGAGGCAAACTGTCTTCGTTATCTGTAACCAAAATCCGGGCAATCCAAATCTGACAAAAATTTCTCAAAGATGATTTATAATCGTTTTGCTGGTAATATCTTTGATGATAAAAATTTCTATCCACTTTGAGTATGCGTCCACGAGAACCAAAAATATTCTTCCCATGAACGGACCCGCTAGATCAAGATGAAGTCGATGCCACGTTTTTTCGGGCCAAGTCCATTCCGAATGGTAGCCGGGGGCATGCTAGCCGATTCTTGGCATACTCTACATTCTCTAGTTAACTCCTCGATGTTACTGTCCATGCCTGGCGACCAGAAAATACCGTCTGGCAATCATCTTCATTTTAGCAATCCTCATGTGTATTTCATGCAAGTCATTTAAAATTAAAGATATTAAATTTTAAGGAATACCTCTCTTTCACGCCATTGAAGACAACCAAACTCCAAACTTACGAGTAATTCCTCATTGATCTTATAATGAGGAGCTAGTGGGTTTTCCCTCGGTACCCTTGTGAATTTCCCCACACACAGTTGCCTTCTCTAACATTCCTTAATACTATAGACAGTATTTTATCTTGGGGTGTCTCATATGCCACCTCCATAAAAGAGAATGGTACCTCATTCAACTTCCTGAGAAAAAGTACCTGGTCTTCATCAAGAGACTCCCTGACACTCGATTCTAAAGAAAGACGTGACAATGCGTCAACATTGGAATTAACATTAGTTTTTCGAAATTCCACAGTATAATTAAATGCAGCTAATTTTAAGGACCCTTTTTTAATTCTGGATGATACACATATGGGAATTGGTTTATGAGGTGAAAATATATGAATTAAGGGTCAGTTGTCTGTGACCAATACAAATTTGCGTCCCAGTAAGTATTGTCTGAATTTCTCAACGCCAAAAGTTATGTTCAACGCTTTCTTTTCTAGTTGAGAGAAACGTTTTTCCGCTTCAGTTAATGTTCTAGAAGCAAAAGCTATAGGGCATTCTTCCTTTCTATCATTTCTATGACTCAGAATTACGCCTAGTCTATAGTCCATTGAAATTGATTTACATTTTAAAAATAACATTCGATATTCTTTCGTTCAATTCCATCTACAATTTTTATTCAAGAGTTGATTGAATAGCGCTAAAAGGTTTGCTATATTCTTTATGTATCTATAATAATAAATTATAAGAGTCCTATGAAAGATCTTAATTGCGAAACATTCTTTAGGTTCAGGCGCCTCTATCACTGCTTTAATTTTATTTTATAAGGGATGCAGTCCATATTTATCCATTTTAAACCGTAAATATTCCACCGATTTTTTTTTTTAATTTACATTCATATCTGTTTAACTTTAAACCTTTTTTTAGCAATCATCCAAACACTAGATCCAACTTTTGTTCATGATCTTCAAAGTCTTTTCCTGCAACCCAAATATCATCTATGTAGCAGGCCACACCTGGCAAATCAGCAAATTGACCTTCCATAATCCTCTGAAATTTATTTGGTGCTACCGCTACGTCATATCGTAGTCTTTTATAAGAAAACAACTTCTTTGTTGTGTTTATATCAACAACAGCTTTGGCTTCTTCCGCTAACCTTACTTGTAAGTAAGCCTGTGATAGGTCTAGAGTCGAAAGTACGGTGCTTGTAGATAATTTTGAAAAGATCTCATCGATCGATGGAATGGGACACCTATCTAATTCTATTGCTTTATTAGCTGTACGTCTAAAATCACCACATATCCTTACACTACCATCCTTTTTTAATACTGGTACTATTGGAGCGGTCCAATATGCATGAACTATAGGTTCTAAAATGCCAGAATTCAATAAACGATCATTATCATTCTCTACTTTGTTTTTTAGAGAGAAAGGTAAACTTCTGGCTTTACAAAACACAGGAGTCATATCCTTTTTCAAATTAAAATTTATTTTAACATCCTTTAGACAGCCCAAATCTTTGTTAAACAAATCTGCATATCTATCAATCAAACTATTTCTATTAGATTCATTATTTAAATTTTTAATGCTAAACAATCTAGAATAATCAAGTTTTAACTGTTTAAGCCATTCTCTTTCTAACAAAATCACCTGGATTTTTCATTTACAACTATTAATTGTAAATATTGTTTGGCTTCTTTTACAAAAACATTTCTTTGCCCTATAATCTCTATTGATTTGCCATAAAAGGATTTTAATCTTAAATTTGTTTGGAAATAATTTTTTACCTTGCCAATAAATTTTATAAATATCTTTAGGTATTAATGTAACTGGACTTCCTGTATCAATTGTAAAGCACAAATAATAATCATCTACTGTTAAATTTATTGTGGCATCAGTTTTGCCCTGTGCAGAATATATAGAGTCATCTTGTACAAATTTACCTCCCCACATTTTTTACTTGCTTTGCAGACCCTACTTAAATAACCTAGTTTTTTACATTTTAAAACAAGTCTTTGTTCTATGAGGGCAAACAGAGGCCACGTGTGAATGTCTTTCACCACATCTATAACACATTATTTCTCCCTTTGCCTGAAAGGCCTATGCTGCACCATACTATTATTGTACTCACCCTTTTTATATTTTCCATTCACAGGGGATATCTTGGCCACTAATTTATCTTGTAATTCTCTTGTATTTATCTCCGCAAGTTCGAACGAGATCGCCACTGCAAAACTTTATTCAGGGTGACATAGTCTTTTTTTTTGTAGTAGCTTCTTTTGCAGGCTTTCCAACTTGATTCAGCCACAAAACGGTCTCGCATCATGGTTCCCAGCATATCGCCGAAATTACAATTTATTGCTTAATGTTTCAATTCTCTAAGATATTCCGAAATTGATTCTCCTTCCTGTTGAATTCTCTTTAAAAATCTGCATCGCTGTGGTATCACTTTCTTCTTCGGATCCAAATGCAGCTTATTTCTTTGAATGATAGTATCATAGGGTTGATCTTTCATTACCAGAAAGAAAATGCCGTTTCCCTGCTTCAAAGTTTCAGAATCTGGTAGTGAGGTAAAAATCAGCACTTTAATCTCCTCCTTCAGATGCCAAAAAGAAAGCCTCAAATTTTTGTACAAAAAGATCGAAGTGTCCTCCACTGGGCTATAGCATCTAAAAGGTACAATTAACTTTGAACTTGTCATGCTGATCTATTCTACTCCTTTGTTTTCTTGATCCAGATAGTTTAAAATATGTAGTTTTTATACTTGCATAGACGCCGCTTTCCTCAGCTTTTTACTGGCTCTGTAGATCGCGCATCCTCGTCGCCACTTTTGTTGTGTCGTAATTAGACGTACAAGAGCTCAAACTTGATCATGGCCAACAACAAATGTCCAATTCATATATACATATATTTTTACATAATGAGGCTTTAGATAATACCAATAATATTCATCTATTTACATAAAACAACAGTTAATATATAGCGAGAAGAGTAGAGGACTGAGCACAGATCCCTGAGGTACACCAGCCCATGTTCTTCGGTCCTTGGAAAATGTTCCATTGACCCGAACCTTTATCCTTCTTCCCCTTAAGAAGTCTGCAATCCAGATTAAGGTTTTTCCTTTAACTCCAATGTTGTGCAGCCCCCCCCCCCCCCCCCCTTTCAAATAATTTCTCCCTCTACATTCGATCAAAAGCTGAGATCCTATCCAGAAATACGGCCGTTGTCTTCTTTGGCGGTTTTTCCTGGAAAGAATATATTATTGATTGAGACGATTCGCCGCTAGGTGGCCGAATTGACTAGACGTGCGTCGCATCGCTCTTGAAATCCGGTAAATATTACTTTTTATTATAATATATCATATTTGGTTTTCATTGCTGTACCTTGATTATTTGATAAGTAAACTTATATTCCTTATTTTATTGAGGGAAAAATGAAGTTGATAATAATCCTGCTTTTGCTTAATTGGATTTTAATTAAAGAAGAAACTCACTATAGATCAACGTATGCAGATTTCAACAATGAAATTGTTTTATGTTATGTAAATAAGCCTGAAATGAAAGCACCCTCCTATACTAGGAAAGCTATTCTGAGATGTATAGTGCTAATGCTATTACTGCTATCCGGAATAGAGCAAAATCCAGGGCCTAAATCTACAAGGCAGACAACGTTGGATGTGGGTAAAGAGAGAGATTTACATGAGTTAATGGGGGCCATGTCAAATAAAATTGACGATTGGGGAGCAAGGCTGGAATCAAGGTTTTCGGGGTTAGAATCAGGTTTGGAAAAAATTAACCAGCGCCTACTACAACTGGAGACTTCCCTAGGAACTATGGCGAAGTCTGTATCGGCTAACTCGGGAAAGATCTGTGAAATCGAGAAAAGGGGATGGATCTCTACGAGATGAAACAGAGGGAAAGAAACTTGTTTTTTTTTTGGAATAGAAGGAAAAGAAAATGAAAGCCCCGACGAATCTCACTCGCTGATACAAAAACTTATTACAGATAAGATGCAAATATCAGAGGAAATTGAAATACAAAAATGCAGAAGATTGTCCGGGAAAGTCAATTAACCACTTCTCATCGAGGTACCCGAATATAAAGAAAGAATTGTACTTTTGAAGAACTCATTCAAGCTAAGAGATAACAGAATTTTTCTAAATAAAGATTACCCTCCAAATATTGTAAATCAGAGAAAACTACTAATTAGAAAAATAAAATAACTCCTGGATAGAGGAATAAGAGCTAAATTGAGAGACAACACTTTATTAGTGGGAAACACAAGATACTATGTTTCAAATGACCAAGTTATGGACCAGGGAGGTAAACATTTATAGCAACATACAGTTATTAAACATTCTAATGTTAAGCCACATTTTATTAAGATTGAAAAAAATATGTAAAAATAAAGATTCAAGTGCTGGCGTTGTACCATATGTAAATACTTTAAATAATGAAATATGCAAATTCGCTCCTAAAATATTTCAAAGCAAGATCATGCTAGGGAAGCGAATATTAGTCTTGAGATTGTAAATGGAAGAATTAACTATGGCGGAAAGAAACAGCTTTCACTGTTGTGCTGGAATATTAACGGTTTAGTCAGGATTTCATCCACTTTCCCTTTGGTTGATTACCTGAAAAAATTTAACATATTCGCTCTAACTGAAACATGGACTGATCACTAATTAGGATACAAACTGAACGGATTTCAATTGATAGAATCTAAGGCCTCCAGAAATCACAAACTGGGTAGATCTTCGGGCGGTATTATCGTCGGAATTGGAAATACTATTAAAGATTTATTGGTAAATTATGAAATAGAAAAACACTGGATAATTATTACTATAAAATTGAACACCAGAATATTAACATGTATTTTCTTCGTATACCTACCACCTAATGAAAATTATATGACTAACAGAAATATTTTACAGGAATGTATAGAAGTTAAAATTTCAGAGGGATACGAAGTTTTACTAGCTGGTGATTTGAACACGCGCACAGGAACACAAGGCTACCTACACAACCCACTAATGCTGCCCACCTCTTTAAATGCCAGTCGTAACTCCAAAGACGAGGTAATTTCCCCTAATTAAGTGCAATTTATAAATTTTCTTGAAGATATATATATAACCTCCTGATAATTATTAATGGAAGAACGAAGAGTGATGAAAATGGGGAATATACCTACATATCAGAACGGGGTTCCTCTGTGGTAGATTACTGTATAGTTTCTCATTCGCTCCTAGAACATAGAATTGATTTGTTGATTAATCCACTTCCATATTCGGATCATATGCCAATGGTTATTAAAATGGACTCCAATTTAGATGGAATGAAACTTGAAAGCTCTACACCTCGTACCTTTAAAAAGTACAAATGGGCATCCGAAAAAGAGACTACCTTCATACAGAATCTAATCGCAATACAAGGATCTTGGAATTCACCGATTGAAATGCTAACTAATAATTTCACTAATCAAATCCGGAGTGCAATGCATACTGCTGGTATGCAAGTAGTAATAACACCCGATGGTCCTAAATCCAAACCTTGGTTCGACCGTGAGTGCTACTTAACAAAACAAGCTCTAAAATATCAGCTTAAAATCTACATAAGATTAAACAGTGAAGGTGACCGCAAGGCATACGCTTTATTGAAAAATAAATACTCATCACTTCTGACCGGCAAAAATAAAACCTACTATATTAAAATACAAGAGAGGCTGAAGGAGGTGAGGGACTCGGCGGGTTTTTGGAAAACAATATCACTGTTTAAAAATAGAAGAACAAAAAACTCTCGGAAACATTTCTATTAAAAAATGGCAACAGTTTTATACTGAACTTCTCGCGACTTCGCCACCAGTCAAGTACGATTTGTCCATAAGAGTTATACTGATGCCAGACGACGAGTTAATGGCCGAAATATCCCTGTCGGAGATAACTGGAGAAATCGCTCACTTGAAGCGCAATAAGGCTTGTGGACTTGATAATATTCCTAATGAAGCTATAAAAGCTTTACCCCCAGCTTATTTGACTGCCTTAAAAGATATTTACAATAGAGTTCTAAAAACTGGTCAATTCCCAACAACTTGGTGCAAAACAATTATACATCCCATCTTTAAAAATGGTGATGCCGACAATCCTCACAATTATCGGGTATTAGCACTTCTAAGCAACCTCGCTAAGCTTTTCTCATCAATACTGAAAATACGGCTAAGCAACTGGACCGAAAATAGAGCAATTATACCGGAAAATCAAGCGGGTTTCAGAAAAGAATATTCATGCCAGGATCATATTTTTACTTTAGTCTCACTAATCCAATTAACACTTAGACGTAAAAGACGAAAGTTCTACGCTTTCTTTATCGATCTTAAAAAGGCTTTTGATACGGTGCCTCAAGCTCTCCTATGGAAAAAACTGTTAGACATCGGATTGAATTTCCGATTTATAAATCTAATTAAGAATTATTACGAAAATATGACAGCTGCGGTGAGATGGAACAATTCATTCACTGAATTTATTAAAATAAAATCCGGAGTGTTACAGGGTGAACCACTATCTTCTTACTTATTCATACCTTTTATTAACGACCTGATTAGTACTTTTGACTGCTCTGATATACCTGGTATTTATCTGCCAAAGCATGGAAATATCCATTTGTTACTATATGCAGATGATATTGTACTGATAGGCGAATCTAAGAACAATTTGCAGTTAAAAATTAATATGATACGAAAATATTTTGAGAAGAATATGCTAACGCTGAACGAAAACAAATAAAAAATCATAGTATTTCGCAATGGTGGGAAGCGCTCAAAATCCGATAATTGGTATTGGGGACAACAAGCACTGAATGTCACGGAAATAAACATGTATCTAGGATATCCACTCACCTCAACAAACTCTTTTAAGCAAGCCGCATTCTACTATAAGGGTAAAGCTCTCGCTGCCAGTGGTGCGGTATGACCTAGTCTGACCAGGTCGAAAATGAACTCTCTTAAATCCTCTATGAAACTTCTTGACGCGATAGTTTTATCAACCCTGCTATACGCGGCACCTGTTTGGGCAAATGAGCATACATTAATTGCTGATCAAATTCAGGATTCATTATGCGAAGATATCTAAATCTACCAAGATACACCCCCGAATACATGCTCAGGATAGAATTGGGAAGAGTGTCACTCAGCGTTACAGTCTTGAAACTTACCTTAAAGTTTTGGTTGAGAATGCTGGGAATGGGTGAAACTAGACTGCCGCTGCTCTGCTTGTCCCAGCTGTGGGAAATCTCAAACGCAACAAAAAAATATATAGGTTTCACGGGAAGTATAGTTAATATTTTAAACACCACCGGATTTCAATGGCTGAATTGCTACACAGACTATAGAACATACCAAAGAGAAATTCCCTACATAATCAGGACTGCAATAGACCAATCTCTGCAAAAGGATCACACAAGAATAATAAATTCAAGACTATACCCTCACTATAAAAACATCTGCTCAACTCCGTTACCGGAACACTATCTGTCCAGCAATTTCCCGCTCCGAGTCAAACGGTGTATTGCCGGACTGAGAATCCTCTCGGTGCTCTTTGCTGATGATAGCCCCAGAATATTTAAAACAGACGGATGGACATGCGAGATTTGCGGGACAAGAATGGAGCCGGGGCTACATCACCATTTACTCTCATGTATGGGGCTGAAAGACGAACGAGAAGTGCTCCTCAGTGAAATAGGCCTTGGGGGACTCTCTTTGGTTGAATGAGGTGGTGAGAAACAGAGCTGGAGCTTTTGCGTTGTACAAATTTTGGAAGACGGCTGAAGAGAAGAGGAGGCTATATACATAATCTAATTGATGTAAATAATTATATGCAAATAATCTATGTCAGGATTAGAATGAAGAATCCTGTATGGGACTGTGATTCCAGTAAAAGGCCTGTTGCTGCTGTTGTATATAGTCACAGTGTAGAAAATACTATACTATATCTACTACATATAGGTTTCTGTCTGCATTCTTAGTTCTCTTCTCTTACTCTGTAAACTGGCGAATCCTATATAGGACGAGAGGTCCCCAATAAAGGCTTTTGTTGTTGTTGTTGTTGTATTATTGATTGACACAAGTAGAACAGTTGATCAGTTGTACAATGTCTGGATCTATAGGCAGTTTGGTAGAGGTTTATTTCATTATTGTTAGTGAGCCAGACTATGAGTTTAGAGTGGATAATTTGTTCTGTTATTTTACAAAGTATGCTGGTGAGAGCAATTGGCCGATAGTTCTTGCATTCCTTGGCATCTTTGTTTGGTTTCAGTATTGACACAATAATTGATATCTTTCAATTCTTTGGTAGTTTACCAGTTCACCATGAAATGTTGAGTATTCGTAGGGGTTGATTTTCAGCTTCGTCTCCAAAGTGTTTGATCATTTGACAAAGATTAGAGCATCTCCAGGTGACATCTTGGATTTAACTTTCCTATCGACGAGTTTAGCTCATTCAGTGTGAAGTCTCTCGAGTAAATATCTTGTTGATGGTAATTTCTTGCTTGTTTAACTAACCTGTTTACATTATTTTTTAGAGTCCTGCCTTCATTCGTATAGCTGAGTCTGGAAGTGCTTGAAAGATATTAAGCAATTATTTCAGCCATCTGTTTGTTCGTTCTCGCTATTCATATCGGTTAGAGTATTGGAGGATTAGTGTTGGTTTTGATTGTTTTATAACACTAATTATATTCCAGTGATGGCTTTCCTTTTTTGGATCCATTTTTTCGCAGAATTCTGCCCATTTTCTCTTGTTTGAATATCCAAATTTCTTGTTCTATTTTGTGACTAATTTCAATGAGTTCCTTTATGATTTCTTCTGTTTTATTTGTTTTAAGAAGTTCATTGATATTGTCTCTCTCTGCAATCATTGCCTCGATATTGTGGTCCGTCCAGTAAGGTATTCACAGGTCTTTACGTCTACCTCTAGGTATCGATACATTTGCAGCTTTGGATATGTTTGAAGAGAATTTTTCCAATTTTTTGTCAATCGTTCTGTGATTTAATTCTTCGTTGCAAAGTTCTTCAAGATTTTCTGTGAATTTTTTCCAGTGTTCTTTTATTCTTTTGGAAAATCTCAATTTTGAATTTTAGGGTTGTTAAAATTGGTCTGTGGTACTGATTGCACTTTTCAGAATTTTCCATTGTGTTGTGGGTGCGATGTTGCAATTTATCGCTGTGATGTCTTTTGCGGATTCTGTGCCTGTGGACTTGGATAGATAGGTGTTATTTTCGTTATTTAACGGTGTAAGGTCGAGGTCGGTTAGCATGTCCTCAACCTGTTACCTTTGTTATCCTGGACAGGTGATCCCCAAGTTGGTCTTTCGGCGTTAAAATCACCAAGTATGATTGCGATATCCGAAGACGCTTCACTTAATGTCTCTATCAGGCCTGTATTGATGCTAGTATTATCGTGGTGATAAACATTTATGATTGGAATTGTTTCATCTGCAAGATAGATTTCTATTGCCTGAGCTCCTGTCGTGCTTTCTCTAGGCTTACTCTGATTATAGGCGATTTCCTTAAATTTGATTTCTAGAGTTTTAATCAAAACGGCAAGTCCTCCTCCGAATTTTCCCGGTCTGTCCTTTCGTAGTGTTGTATAATCTTTGATATTGAATCTCAGATTCTGATTCAATTTTGTTTCCTGAGGACAAGTAATATGTACATTGTTGTCACAGAGAAGACAAGTCAGCTCTTTATTTCCTCTGGGTACCATTTATATTGAGTTGTAGTAGATTGAATTGTGTCCTCGTAGTAGATCTCTCATCATGAGCTCGAGCTGCAGCTCTTTACGCGGCAGTTACCCCGGACGCGGGAGCATTACTGGAGATATCAGTTTTGCTCTTCATTTGAAAATGGGTGCCGTTGCAACGTTAGTCATCTTGGAAACGAACCAGAATTTGGTCAAATATTCCAAAGGTCCAGGGGAGACCGCAAGGAGGTGTGGTCGGACTTCTCCCCTTCCCCCTGGAATGCCGTCACTACAGGATAAAGCACTCTTGGTAATTTTTTAAATTGTGATTCAGAATCTGCCACTGAAGCATAACGAGCGTTTCGTTCCTTTAAAGATATTCGAAGCGGTAAAGGACCAATGAGTTGCTACTCTCTGAAGCGATTGATTAAAATTTTTGAGGAAACTGGATCTCTGGAAGCAAAACCTAGGAGTAGAAGACCATCGACATGCAAGTCAGTGGCTGTTACGGTTTTGCAGAATGCTGAAGCTATTGAAACATTATCCATGTACGAGAATGGAGAAGTAAGTGCTAGACAAGTTTCTCGACAAACGGGGGATTTCGTATGGAACAGTTTGGAGAGAACACACATTTAGAATTTTTTTATAAAAATACCCTAACAAAATTCAAAGTTTTCACGAGTTGAAAGTCAGCGATTTTGAGAAGCGTCAAGAAATCGCTGCATGAGTTTTCCGGCAAATTGATATTGATGAAAACTGGCTGTCAAATGTTCTAAGAACAGATGATGCTCACCTTTATCTAAAGGGAGAATTTAACATTCAAAACTGCTTCATTTTGGCAACAGAAAACCCTAGGATTTTCACAGAAATACCACTTGTTTTGTTCGAATAAATGAGCTTGAGGGATGAGTCTCTTTTAATTACATTTATTTCAAGCTTTCGGGCTTATATAATAAATGTAATTAAAAGAGACTCATCCCTCAAGCTTATTTTTTCGAACATAATATTATGGGATTACCTATTAATTGTTAGAAATACCACTTCATCAGCCAAAGTTACAGTTTTGTGTGGGTTCACTTCTTCTTTTATTATTGGGCCATTTTTCTTTGAAAAAATCAATGGAAGAACTTTTAAAACCGTTTTCGTAACTGGTGAACGTTATGTTCAACTTTTGAGAGAAAAAGGTTATTCCCATATTGCAGGACAGACAAGCACTAAGCGAAATAACATTCATGCAAGATGGAGGACGTCCTCCTATCTCCGCGGTGCCAAACAATTGCTGAAGGATACATTTGGTGAAATTCGTTGATAAGGCCACTTTATATACCAGTGGCCTCCAATATCACCAGACTTGACGCCTTACAATTTCGGTTATGGGGGTACATTAAGTCGCATTTTTATCGATGCCGGCCTACCACATTGGCCATGTTGAAGGCTTCTATCAGATGGCACGTTTTATAAATTTCAACTATTAAATTGTGACCATTCTGTCATCTATCGTCTGCAGGCGGTGTTTGAGAATGAAGGGCGCCACATTGAGCAAGGATTGTGACCTAATACAAGAGAGAAGGCAGTTACCTCATGTGTTATATTTTGCAGCTCTTTGTTTTGGGTTATAGGAATAATAAATGCTGTCCTCACATCTTGACTCTTTTTTTTTTCTGTGAACAGTAATTTTTTTGTTTGTCATTTGCCCACATCTTATATTATATCGTGCAGGCCAAAGTGTTATAACTTCTCGAATAACACAGGTATACACAATTTTACCCCTTATGTTTAGTTTATCGCTTTTCGATCATTAGAAGAAATAGCATAAGGAATATTCTTTGTATCCCCCCCCAACTTTAGAAATTTTGCGCATAAAATAATACAAAATGATTTTACTACCACGTTTTTCAACGCAAAAGGTCGATTTAAAAAAAATCTTTTTGAGGGCATACATTTTCAAAATTATGTACAGTATAATAAACAATGATAACATTTGACAAACCCATAGGATATTTGGAATAAAATACGACAAATATATTTTGTCACTCCCCTCTATATTTCATTTTTGGATCATGACAAATATCCAGTTAAATAGTCAAGTGTCGCCAATTAGTCAAGAAACTATACATTCCTTATAGCACGAAATCCTATTAGTAGTGTCATCATAATTTTGGTACTATATTAAAATTTCAAAAATCGTGTATTGATATCAGTAGTTATTTTCAAACATTCAATATATTTCACAAAACACAATCTAAAATATAAATATATTTTTGCTACATGTTTTAATTTGCATATACCTATTTTACATATCTCAGATTGTATTTAAAAATCGTCAACCAATTGTTCTAACTTTTGGCGAAATGGTGTTTTATTAATTTATCATTTGATATTATTAGGGTTCTTTCCTGGTATTCAAAAAGGAAAAATACGTGTCGTTCAGTTATATTTTTCAATTTATCAAACAATTTGGCCGCTGAATCTCTGATTCTGGTAGAGCGCCATCTAGCGAATAAAATTGTAACTAAAATCAATTTCGAATTTTTCATTATTTACCATAAAAACTCCCATTGCATCCTGAACATAATGGTGTTTATCGCATTGCTCTAACGAAAATATTCGCGGAGTTATTAATTTTTAAAGTTGTGCGGGACTTTTGGATCACCCTGTAGAATTAGCCTATTATTCTGACTTTACGGTTTTTAATATTCTTTGAAAATATAGCAATCCATGAATATATCTTTAATTAGAAAGGCATATATGGGTCAAAAAATTTTATTTACCAATTTTTTTCAAATTATTATTTATATAATTATTAAAATAAAAATGGTATAACCTGACCAAGCTAATATAATATTTTTTAATATTTTATTTTTTATTATTTTTTCACATATATAACTGCGCGAAACGCGTTCGTGGAGGGCTTTTCTTGATTTATCAAGAAATTGGGTCGACCAAATATCAGGGAACTGACTAAATCAATGTTTAGTTGATTTCTGTTACACCAGATGGAGTTCTGTCTTCTGGTCAGGATATGCCTTTTTTATTTTTAATATATAATTATATATATAAATAATAATATATATATGATTTTTAGCCAACTGAAATATTGGTAAATAAATTATTTTTGGCACAATATATGCCATTTTAATTAAATATTTTATTTATATATAACCTATGTTTTATATTCCATATTTAAAATCTCTGACTCACAATATACAGGGTGATCCAAAAGTCCCGCACTATTTAAAAATTAATAACTCCGCGAATATTTGCGCTAGAGCAATGCGGTAAACACCATCGTGTTCAGGATGCAATGGTTGTTTATGGCAAATAATGAAAAAATCGAAACTGATTTTAGTTACAATTTTATTCGCTAGATGGCGCTCTACTATAATCAAAGATTAAGCGGCCAAATTGTTTGATAAATTGAAAAATATAAATGGTCGACACGTATTTTTCCTTTTTTAATACCTGAAAAGAACCCTAATAATATCAAATGATAAATTAATAAGACATCATTTCGCCAAAAGTAGAATAATTGGATGACAATTTTTAAATGCAATCCGAGATATGTAAAATAGGTAAATGCAAATTAAAACATATAGCAAAAATATTTATATTTCAGATGGGGTTTTGTGAAATAGATTTAATGTTTGAAAACACTGCTGATATCAATACACGATTTTTTGAAATTTTAATATAGTACAAAAAATTATGATGCCACTACTAATAGAATTTCTTGCTATAAGGAATGTGTAGTTTCTTGACTGATTGGCGACACTTGACTATTTAACTGGATATTTGTCATGATCCAAAAATGAAATATAGAGAGGTAGACAAAATATATTTGTCGTACTTTATTCAAAATAACCTATGGGCTCGTCAAATGTTATCATTGCTTATTATACTGTACACAATTTTAAAAATGTGTCCCCTCAAATAAAAATCATTTTTAGGTCGACCTTTTGCGTTGAAAAACGTGGTAGCAAAATAATTTTGTATTATTTTTTTGCACAAAATTTCTAAAGTTATTGGTGTACAGAAAATATTCCTTATGCTATTTTTCTAATGAGCGAGAAGCGAAAAACTAAACATAAGGGGTGATATTGTGTGTACCAGTATTATTCGAGAAGTTATAACACTTTGGTCTGCACGACATAATATACGATGTGAGCAAATGACAAACAAAAATATACTGTTAACAAAAAAAAAAAGAGTCAAGATGTGAGGACAGCATTTATTATCCCCATAACCCAACACAAAGAGCTGCAAAATATTGGTAAATAATATAATACATGGCAGCTTATATAACACATGAGATAACTGCCTTCTCTCTTGTATTAGACCACAATCCTTGCTCAATGTGGCGCCCTTCATTCTCAAACACCGCCTGCAGAGGTAGGCCACCATCAATAAACATACGATTTAATGTACCCCCATAACCAAAAATCGCAAGGCGTCAAGTCTGGTGATCTTTGAGGCCACTGGTATATAAAGTGGCGATCTATCACACGATTTTCACCGAACGTATCCCTCAGAAATTGTTTGTCACCTCGGGAGATATGAGGAGGTCCTCCATCTTTCATGAATGTTATTTCGCTTAATAATTGTCTGCCCTGCAATATGCAAAACCATTTTCTCTCGAAGGTTGAATTTAACGTTCACCAGTTACATAAACGGTTTTAAAAGTTCTTCCATTGATTGTTTCAATGAAAAATGGCCCTATAATAAAAGAAGAAGTGAACCCACACAAAACTGTAACTCTGGGCTGATGAAGTGGCATTTCTGTAAAAATCCTAGGGTTTTCTGTTGCCCAAATGCGGCTGTTTTGAATGTTAAATTCTCCGTTTAGAGAAAAGTGATCATCATCTGTCCACAGAAAATTCGACAGCCTATTTTCATCAATATCAATTTGCTGGAAAAACCATGAAGCGAATTCTTGACGCATCTCAAATTCGCCAACTTTCAGCTCGTGAAATCTTCGATTTTGTATGGGTACACACAATAGAGACATTAAGTGAAGCGTCTTCGGATATCACAATCATACTCGGCGATTTAAACGCCAAAAGTTCAACTTGGAGATCCATGTCCAGGATAACAAAGGTCAGCAGGTTGAGGACATGCTAACAGACCTCGACCGTACACCGTTAAATAAGAGAGATAACACCTATCTATCCAAGTCCACAGGCACAGAATCCGCAAAAGACATCACAGCGATAAATTACAACATCGCACCCACAGCACAACGGAAAATCCTGAGAGTTGCAATCAGTGATCACCGACCAATTTTAACAACCCTAAACTTCAAAGTTGAGAATGTCCAACAGAATGAAAGAACATGGAACTTTAGGAAAGCCGACTTGAAAAAATTCACAGAAAAGCTTGAAGAACGCTGGACAAAAACTTGGAATAATTCTCTTCGAACATATCCAAAGCTGCAAAAGCATCGATACCTAGAGGGAGACGTAAAGGCCTGTGGATACCTTACTGGGTAGGGGGGAGGACCACAACATCGAGGCAATGATTTCAGAGAGAGAGACAATATCAATGAACTTCATAAAACAAATAAAACAGATGAAAACAGAAAGGAACTCATTGAAATTATTCACAAAATATAACAAGAAATTTGGATATGCAAACAAGAAAAATGGCAGAATTCTGCGAAAAAATGGATCCAAGAAAGGACAGCCAACACTGGAATAAAATTAGAGTGTTAGAAAACAATCAAAACCAACACCAATCCTCCAATACTCTAACCGATATGAATAGAACAACGAGAACGAGAACAAACAGATGGCTGATATAATTGCTGAATATCTACAAGCACTTCTAGACTTAACTACACGAATGAAGACAGGACTCTAAAATATAATATAAACAAGTTAGGTAAATAAGCAAGAAACTACCATCAACAAGATATTTTCTCGAGAGACAGGAGGTCACCAGGAGATGACATAATCTTTGGTCAAATGATTAAACACTTTGGAGACGAAGCTAAAAATCAACTCCTACGATTACCGAACATATAATGGCAAACTGGTAAACTACCAAAGAATTGGAATATATTAATTATAGTGCCAATAGTAAAACCAAACAAAGATGCCAAGGAATACCAGAACTATCGGCCAATTGCTATCACCAGCATACTTTGTAGAATAACAGAACGAATTATCCACTCTAGGCTCATAGTCTGGCTCACTAACAATAATAAATTAACTACTACCAAACTGCCTATAGATCCAGACACTGTACACCTGATCAACTGTTCTACTTCTGCCAATAAATAATAGATTCTCTTGTAGGGGTGTAGACAAGGTACTTGGTTACACTTAGGACAAGAGCCTTGCACTAACAAATTTATTAAAGCATAGGTTATATAAAGATTAAAAAGGGAAAGAGAGGAAACAAAGAGGTTACATCCTCCGTAGAAGGTAAACAAACAACAACGTCGTTAGGCTAACCTTTACAGTCAGTAGGAGCGGGGGGGGGGGGGGGGGCCGACGTCATCCTTCCGGTCACGTGTTATACTTGAGTGGCGGCGCTGGTGTGGTGTCCAACATATCCCCTCCCGGAAAAACTTCAGCTGGACGTTTATTCCGATAGTCCATCAGCGCTCTACAGTACTTTTCATGCTGGCTTCTAGCAAGAGGCTTGGTAAGGAAGTCAGCAGGGTTCTCAGCACTCGGAGTGTAGAAAAGTTCGATTGCTTCTTCTGAGATCTTTTCTCGAACAAAATGGTACTTTACGGCGAAATGTCTAGTTTTCGATTTGTCGATGTAATTTTCCGCATTGAAATTGCAGCTTGGTTGTCGCAGAATACTTTTGTTTCTCCACAAATCAAATTTTACATTTTCAGCTGTTCCATCAGATTCCGTACCCATGTGATGTCCTTCACAGCTTATGACAGTGCAATGTATTCCGATTCCATAGTACTCAAAGCGGTAACTGTTTGTTTGGTGCTTCTCCAAATTATTGGTGCTCCAGCTGAAATGATGAGATTTCCAGATACTCCTTTTCGGTCTACAATGTCTGAGGCCCAACTTGCATCCGAAAAGGCAATCAAAGGTTTGCCAGTGGATCTGTAAGTTATGCCAAAGTCCTTGGTGCTCTTCAGATAACGCAGCACGCGTTTCCCAGCTTCCCAGTGTTTTCTTGTGTATTTATCACAGTATCTGGATAGGATCCCGACTGCGTAGGCGATGTCGGGCCTGGTTCTCTGAGAAAGGTATGACAGTCCTCCGATCAGTTCACGGTATGGAAACCGCTCATTGGAATTTCCATTTTTCCTTACACTCAGGTCAAGATTGGTTTCCATTGGAGTCGAGATACCTTTTGCATCCTGTAGTCTGAAACGTTGAAGCAGTTCTTCTATGTAGTTACTTTGAGAAAGAGTCATACTTCCATCTTCTGACTTCTTGAAGGATACTCCAAGCATATGAGAAATTGGTCCTAGATACTTCACTTCAAAACTGGAATTTAAGAGTTCTCTGCATTTGTTTCTCGCTGCTTGATTCTCTGAAATGGCAAAGATGTCATCCACATAGATTGAGAGAATGATCCTTCCTTCTTCAAGTTCAACTTCGTAGATGCTCGGATCAATAGGGTTACGTTGGAATCCTATTTCGTGAAGTTGTTTGTTTAAGAATTTATTCCAGCATCTTCCGCTCTGTTTTAATCCATATATTGATTTCTTAAGCTTGCAGAACAAGTTTTCTTCTCCTGGTTTCTTGAAGCATTCAGGTTGTTCCATGTAAATAGTCTCATTGAGTGTCCCATGAAGATAAGCACTCTTCACGTCGAATTGGTCAATGAACCAGTTCTTTTCTGTTGCTATCGCCGTTAATAGCCTTATAGTTTCAAAACTGGAAACAGGAGTATAGACTTCGTTGTAGTCAATTCCTCTACGTTGAGTGAAGCCTTTGGCGACTAGACGTGCTTTGTATCTAGTGGTACCATCCACTGCATTGATTTTCTTATTTAGTACCCCTCTACATTTTAAAGGTTTGATACCTTTCGGCAATTCCTGCAGTTGCCATGCATCATGTCTTTCGAGCGATTCCCTTTCTTCTTCAATGGCTTCTATCCAATTAACTACCTCAGGGCTGTTCATGGCTTCTTCATAAGTGGGGTTATTGTCCTCTGCACTTGTGGCATTTATCTGTCCACCACTATTATCCTCTTCCGGAGATTCTGCCGTCTTTCCATGACTTCGGAGTGTCATTGGATGGCTTCTCAGGTTCTCTGGGAGAGTCTCAGATAGCTGATCTATTCCACCTGTAGTTCCAATCAGTTCTTCAGTTTCTCGGTCTACTGGTTGATCTGCATTACTTTCTTCTTGAAAGGAGGCCTCTTTCGAGGAGAAATGGACAGATGGTAGAGAATCCCTTTCTCTTTTGGGCTGTTTATAGAGGATTTCTTCTTTGAATACACAATTTCTAGATTCCACCACTTGGCGTTTTTCAGGAATCCAGATTCTCCAACCTCGTCCCTGTAGAGAATAACCCACGAGAATTCCTTTAGTGGCTCTTGGCTGAAGCTTCGAATTCCTTCTTTGTTTTGGAACATGAACAAAGGTTTCGCAGCCGATTGCTCTCAGATGTTGCAGAGCA
Organism: Cordylochernes scorpioides; assembly: GCA_030710605.1. Classification (NCBI taxonomy): domain Eukaryota; kingdom Metazoa; phylum Arthropoda; class Arachnida; order Pseudoscorpiones; family Chernetidae; genus Cordylochernes; species Cordylochernes scorpioides. The sequence goes on along the minus strand of CP092885.1, from coordinate 34,163,704 downwards.
GGTCTTTTTCCAAACCACAATTCAAAAGGCGTTTTCTCTTCATTGTGTCTGTTTGTAACACGATTTCTCAAGTATGCTGCTGTGTTGGTGAGCTCTGCCCAAGAGGCGGTTGGCAGATTGCAACTGTTCACAGTACTCCTCACTAAGTTCAGCAAAGTCCTATTCATGCGTTCGGCGACACCATTCTGTTCAGGTGTGTAGACCATGGTGCGTTCATGTACTATACCATGGGCCATCGTGAAAATATCCCAAGGAGATGAACAGAACTCTAGTCCGTTATCTGTACGGATCCTCTTGAGAGAAAATCCCGTCTGATTTTCAGCTTCTTTCATCCATTCCTTGAATTTTTCTAGAGTATCGCCCTTCCTTTTGAGGAAATATACCCTTGTATATCTTGATGCGTCATCAATGATGGTTAAGACAAATCTTGATCCACCCCAGCTCTCAATGTTGAACGGTCCCATAAGATCACAGTGAACAAGAGCTAGTGTCTGAGTTTCCCTGGTAGATCTCAAATTCAGGAAAGGTTTTTTTGTCGATTTTCCAATCATACAATCAGAGCACTTATCAGGTTTTCCAGCCTGACAGTTCAAACCAATGACAACTTCTCTTTTCATCATGTCTACTATAGTGTCATAGTTGATATGCATGAGTCTCTGATGCCATAAATTTAGTGGGAATTTACGAAAATTGTTGGTTTGAGCAATGGAATTTGAACATTCTCCTGATTCTGGAAATCTGGACGGAGCAGTCCTGACGAGATAGAGCTTTCCTCTCTTCTCTGCTCTGATCATCAAGTTATGATCATTGTCGTAGATATGATATCCCTTCTTGTCGAAGATAACCTCATGACCATTTTCCACAATTTGTAGAACAGAGAGTACACCATGCCTGATCCCAGGTACGAACATTGCATTCTGAGCAACTATGCTTCTAAGTTGTCCAGAATTGTTGATCAGATCTACTTGAGCATTACCTCTTCCTATGTTTGAATGTGATGTACCATCAATGGTGGTCACTTGTCCTACATTCTCGTCATTCAACGTGGAAAAATACCTTCTGTTCTGAGTCATATGATGCGTGGCACCTGAGTCAATTACCCACGTATCCTCTTCTGATACAACTGCTGCATTATACATCACATTCAAGTTCTTTGCTTCGTGATGTTGATGTATCGCTCCCTTTTCCTGTTGTTTACCGTTATTCTTTTTCAGTTTGAAACAGTCCCGTGCAATATGCCCTGTTTTCCCACATCCGAAACATATTCTAACAGTTTTAGAACCTTGATGTTCATGAGGGAATTGTTTCTTGTTGGAGTTCCTGACTGACAGTGCACCCATCCCTTCATTTGTTGTAGCATACCGGCGCTCTGCCTCAGCTAACAATTTACGTCTGATGTTGGCACTGGTGAACTCTGACTCTGGTAAGTTACACATTGTTGATATAACATTATCCCAGTCCTCGGGCATTCCACAAAGAATTAGCATGCTTAGATCACCGTCATCAATTTTATCCCCTACACCTGTGAGTTCACTCACTATTAGATTTATGCTTCCCAAATAGGCATTCATGTTCGCATGTTGACAGAATTTCTGGGAGTACAACTTTCGACGCAGTTGGAGAATTCTGTGTTTGCTATCCCTGGGTGCATAAAGTCTTTGTAATTCATCCCAAACTTCTTTGGGGGAATTTAGATGTCTGAAATGGTTCTGCTGCTCCTCACCAATAGAGAGACATATCTTTGCTAAAGCCTTATTCTGCCTCGTATTAAATTTGTTGATTAGACCAACATCCCCTCCCTCGGGTTTGACTTCGCCTGGGTCAACAATTCACCATAAGTCATTGTCCATCAGAATGAGCATAATTTGGAAGCTCCATGAGGAATAGTTTAATCCATTTAGCTTGGTAATTTTCGTTAAACTTTCGTTAGCTTCCATTATAAGATGGCGTCCACTGAAGGGGGGGAGAGAGAACAAAAGAATAGGCTTACCGTTCAATGCTTCAGGCAGCTCCAATCAGTCTCATAATCTTTTCTTGTAGGGGTGTAGACAAGGTACTTGGTTACACTTAGGACAAGAGCCTTGCACTAACAAATTTATTAAAGCATAGGTTATATAAAGATTAAAAAGGGAAAGAGAGAAAACAAAGAGGTTACATCCTCCGTAGAAGGTAAACAAACAACAGCGTCGTTAGGCTAAACTTTACAGTCAGTAAGAGCGGGGGGGGGGGGGGGCGACGTCATCCTTCCGGTCACGTGTTATACTTGAGTGGCGGCGCTGGTGTGGTGTCCAACAGATTCTTTCCAGGAAAAACCGCCAAAGAAGACAACGGCCGTATTCCAGGATATGAACTCAGCTTTTAATCGAGTGTGGAGGGAGAAATTACTTGAAAGGCTGCACAACATCGGAGTAAGAGGAAAAACCTTAATCTGGATTGCTGACTTCTTAAGGGGAAGAAGGATAAAGGTTCGGGTCAATGGAGAATTTTCCAAGGACCGAAGAACATGGACTGGTGTACCTCAGGGATCTGTACTCAGTCCTCTACTCTATCTGCTATATATTAACGACATCCATCCTTACCTCACTGAAGACACAAAAGTTGCCTGTTATGCCGATGATATAGCCATATGAAACACAAGTAGCAGTAGAGAAAAATCAGAAAAAATACTAAACACATCAATGAGAGGACTGGGGAAGTGGGCAATGGAACTCCAAATGACCATAAACCCAATAAAAACAAACCTATGCGTCTTCTCCACTGACAGGGAAAAAGGCATAAATATAACCCTAAAATAAGCATAAACAACCAAATAATTGATAAAATTAGAAATCCAAAATAACTAGGTGTGATATTGCAGTCCTGGATCTTCCTAGTTGGTCTCGAGGACCAGGCCATCACCATCTCCTCAGCGCGAAGTACGCGATATACGTATTCTTCGTAGATCGCAAAATGCGTGGTGTCGCTTGAGACCCACTGGCGATTCTCCACCAAACTCTGAAGCGCTGGCAGAGGCGCTATATTCACGTTTCTAACAAGAACGTGGCCAACGCTGACAGCTCTTCTGACAAGTCTGGAAAGACGGATATGCCCAGTTCAGCCTTGCGTGACATGGTGGCGTTCTGGTGTCATTATAATACAGGTCAAACCCCCCCCCCCCAATAATGCCAATACAAAATATAAAGATTGACATTAATACAAATTTGGGTATTGACCTCGAACAATTACTGCAGACTGTGCACTTTGCATGTATTGACAAGATGTCAATAAAATTATTTTAATTGTGTTATTGATGTGGAATTGCCATTTGCAGACCACATAATTAGCACCTCAAATAGAGCTACCAGAAATCTAAACATTCTGAGAAGGCTATGTGGAACAAATTGGGGAGCAAAACCAATAATTCTCAGAACAACATATATCTCCTCAATAAGGCCGATAATGGAATATGCAACACTCGTCTGGGCTCCCTCTAGTTCATCACTAAAAGGAAGACTAGACAGTTTTCAAGCAAAGGCGGCCAAAATAATCACTGGTGCTGTTTCATCCACCAACAATGAGAAAATTCAGAGAGAATGTGGTCTAGACCTACTCAAAAGCAGAAGACAATATAAAAACAATAAAATTCACCAATAGCTTAAAAAGTAAAGAAACCTAACACATATCCCAAAGGACCTATTTAAACTGGACACAAAAAGAAAGACTCAAAAGATCTTCAACCCTTCAGTACGACAACAATATTAGAAAGGGCATAAATGTGAAACACAAGGACTTTCAAATTCAAGAAGAACCAATATTTCCTACCCCATTGCCATCAAATGTATAATCATCAATCTTAACCTGAATGGACCCTGCACAAAAAAAAAAGAGATCAAAAACATACTAAAAAAGAAAGGACTTGACACAATTAGTTTTAACGATCAGAGAAATTATTATTTGTTGTTGTTTCTTATCCCCTTGTGTAAAGTTTACACGAATTCCATGAGTTCATGCTCCTCGAGCTGTTTTATGATAAGCAGTGGCCTCTTCCAAAGGTCCTGTTTAGTGCATCTAATGCAAGCCACAATGTCTTCTGGAGCTGCAGGTGCCAAGCTACATTTTGGGCAAGTGGGGTAGATTTTGTTATTATTTTCTATCTTCAATGGTTTGAGATGACCTATTCTAAATCTTGTAAGTGTCGTTTGATGCTGTCTATTTCTGATGTTCAGAGCTCCTCCTGGGTCCACTCCACAGTACCAACTGTGCACGGGGAAATAAGCCCTGTCTTGGCACCAGCCTTAGGTCTGGGAAAAGGGCAGGGACGCCCACCCCTCTTTCACCCTTGAGGATAGGGGAGTGTAGAGGCGACTCTGCGTGTTTGTCCTTGCGTCGGAGTGCCACTGGCTGATCGCCAGTGAAGCTTTAAGCTGGCCAACAGCCCTTGGTTAGCTGGCGCGAGGCGCACGAGTCTTGAAACTCTTGGGTCTTCGCTCTGTGTGTGCGCCATTGGGAGCGTTCTTGCCGTGCGCGCCATGAAAAACCAAGGGGTGCACACAGTAGTACCACCCTCCCGCCTTCGCGTTGGTTCCCTGTGTAAACCTCAGAACCTCAGAGGTCCTTGATTCGTCGGCAGATTCAGGGAGTACTGTGAACAAAGGGTTCGAGGGCCAAAGGGGGGGGGAGTCCTATTGGAGCGTAGGACGGGTTTAACTAAGTCCGAACGGGAGGGCTCTGTCAGCAACCTTGCAATGAATTCTCGAAGAAGCCTGTGGGTTTGATTGGTCGACCCCGTGGAACCAGACCATAATGGCGGGCGCGAGGGGCCAAACAATGGCCGCTCGGTGCATGGAGAATGCATCATTCCCTTTTGGCTAGGTGACCTGGATGGCAGCAATGGGTGTGCATTCGCGTGGCGGTTTATGGACCTTTGAGGTCTGGGAAACCATTATTGCTCCAAGTCTGTACCAACTGTGCTGCCGGCTTGTGCACCTTCGAGGTCTGGGTAGCCATTACTGCTCCAGGGATGTACCAACTGTGCTGGGCCCGGGGCCCTAGTTCTGACCGCATGGAGAGTGGGTAGGACTATGTGCCTGGCATCTGCAGCCCTCGGCACCCGACTCGCGGGTAGTAGCGGTCTGTACCTGGCTGCCTGAAAGAGGGTGTTAGGGGCTAACTGATCACGACAGACCATTATGGAACTCAGTGGAAGAGTTGGCGATGCTAATAGGCGTCTGTGACAGGAGTGACGTCCAGTTGCAGATTACGCAAAGTAGGGAGGCTTGACGGCTACCTACATATGCTAATCAGCACCTTCCCGTGTTGCGTCCTGAGCACGTTTCTAACAAGAACGTGGCCAACGCTGACAGCTCCTCTCCCAAGTCTGGAAAGACGGATATGCCCAGTTCAGCCTTGCGTGACATGGTGGCGTTCTGGTGTCATTATAATACAGGTCAAACCCCCCCCCCCCCCAATAATGCCAATACAAAATATAAAGATTGACATTAATACAAATTTGGGTATTGACCTCGAACAATTATCGAGTTGGATCGGGTTTCTGTGCTAAACATTTTGATTAAGCTGATTTCCAGTATTTATAAAAAGCGAATATGCAAAGGTCTAGATTTTACGGATTTTGGCATTAAAGCATAAGGCGAATTACTATTATAGCCGGTCTCTTGACGTAGAATTTCTCTTTCTTCTTCCATTGCCGTGCAGTAGAACATGTAGTGTGGAAAATCGAGATTAAATTCCCCGTTGCATAAGGTGCATTTTATGGTCCTAGTTTTCAATAGTGAAACATGATTAATTCTCTGTACTACAAAAAGGCTTCTTACTTGTGCAATGATTCTCTTTGAGGTTAAGGGAATATTCAATACAAAATATAAAGATTGACATTACCAATGAGGCTCAGGTAGCGCCTGAGAACGGATGGGAGGCAGATCCCTTTTGCCGTGGAGTGAACGACCTAGTCAGAGCTGATGGGCCAGCTCGACATATTGGGTCTAGTAACTTCTCATGCATCCCTCTTGTAAAAAACCCCGAAGACAAGGATAAGCCCGAGGACGCTCAAATTCCCTCGAGCTCCGAGCGTATGCCCAATAATACCTCGTTGGATATTTCTAATAATTCTCCCGCCGCGCCCACTAATGGCCCAGGGAAGTCCCCTATGGAAGCAGACACCTTCCGCACAGCGAGAGTCGACACGACTCGAGAGGATAGGCAGGGTGTTCACTTGAGTCCGCGAAAAGGGACGCGGCCGCCTGAGGATTTGAGCTCAGGTGCCTTCCGCACAGCTTTCTCTGGATACCCAGAGCGAGAGGATAGGAAGGATCGTCCATCCCACCCTGATTTCCGCCTCAACAGGATCATCAACATGGAGATCCCTGTGGATCCTTTCCTGTTGATTGACCCTTCGTCTGAGGCGAGAATCGGCTCAATAGTCGAGGAGTCGGGGGCTGAGATAGAGGCCACCAAGGCAGGGTACCTCAATGACCTGAATGAAATGAATTAATTTCTAAATCAGTCATTGACACCCCAGAAGAAGTGCACGAAGCTTAAGGAGCTTGCCGAGGCGTTCCAGGACTCCCTAGACAACATACGTCGAGGGAGGAAGATTGGAAATGTTCATCCGAACATTCTCGAGCAATGCTTCGATAAGCTCCACAAGAAACATAGGTCGGCTCTTGAAGAGCTCGAGCTCCTGCGGGTGAAGAAGTGGAACCTGGAGGAACGGATCCTCAGTCCGACCACCCTGCAGTATGGCATAGAGAGGGAAGTGGCAACGGCTCATTTAGAGTCGCTGAAACTAGCTGAGGTCGAGGTATGTTCTCCCAATGACGCTTCCCCAGTCCTCCCTAGACGAGAGACGCCTAGAAACGAAAAGACGGAGGAGCCCACAAGGGAAAGGGCCGGGAGTTACTGCCTAGAGGTAGAGGGAGACCCGGTCCGAATACCAACTAGAGACGAGAAAGCTGTTCCGCCATCTCCCCCAAAACAACCTGTTCACACTAGGAACAGCGGGAAAGAAGAAGAAAAGGGTTAAGAAGCCTTCAGTAAAAGAGGAAGAGAGTAGGACTGAGGTGACAACCGGATCAAAAGAGGACCCACCGAGGGGGACGCCTACAGAGGAGGTGAAAGAACCTCCTCCCCCGAAGAAGAACAGGGCTAAAGTGGTTAAGGATCCCCCAAAGACGGCCAAGACTACCGAGCCAAACCCCCAAAGGTCAAGCGCCCCCCTAGATGAAAGGAGGACTTGACCCTGGTAGTTGAGTGGAGTGAGAATGCATGGTCCGAGTTAATGCTCGCGGTGCTGAAAGGCATTGCTGGTAGCATTCCTGGGCACCGCTATGACCTCAAAATGATTCGGAGTGGGAGAACTGTGGCTCTCATATTGAATAACCCCGAGGACAAGAAACTAGCCGTGGAGGCTATAGAGAGGGAGCCTGCACTGAGGCTAGGAGGCCTCAAGAGGGCCAGAAGGGAGCTGATTCTCCTGGGTGTCAACTCTGACATGAAAGAGGAGACGCTAAGAGAAATGGTGGTGCTCCAAAATTTGGGGTGTGGAGACTTCTTGGAAGGATAAATGAGATTCTATCCAAAGAGTACAAGGAGGCCAACGCAACGAATTGGGTCATTTCGGGCCTAAAGGAGGCCACCATGAAATCCCTCCTTGGCAAGAAGAGGTTGAAGACGGTGCCAGGATGGTACCTATAAGGGTGAATGAAGCAGTGTCAACTTGCTTCAGGTACCTAAGGCCCGGTCATATCGCAAGGACTTGCGAACATCCTAAGAGGTGTGGGAGGTGCGAGGTCGTGCACTCCCAAGAACAGGGATGCGATATGAAGCCGGGCTGTTGGCTCTGTTTAGAGGCCAACAAGAGGTACGGCAGGAAATATGACTCCAATCATCGCCCCCGGAGTACGCAGTGCTCGGTAAAGGCCTGGTACGTGAACGGGAGGCGATGGTAGACGAGCCAAAGAAGGAGGTGTGGAGGTTCGTGCAGCTAAATTGCGCTCGTTCGAGGAGGAGCTCTGAGGAGCTAGACCGGATCATTAAAAGTGATCGCCCTCATGTTATCCTGGTGCAGAAGATGTACCTGTAGGATGATGGGAAGATGAGTCTAGATACTCGTTACAGCTTTTTCTCTAGCGAGTGCAACATGGCCGCCTTACTGGTCCGGGGAGATCTTCCTTGTTTGGGTTGTGGGTCCTGGGAGGGGGCGGTGCCTGTACAGATCGAGGCGGCGTATCTAAAACTGGTCTGACTCTCTACCCACATACCACCTCAGAATAACGACCTTGGTAAGCTGGAATTCCTAAATGATTTTTGGCTGGGAAGGAAAGGCACGAGGTCGTGATTGGCGGGGATTTTAACGCGCGTACACAGCTGTTTGGAGGCAGGGAGGAAAATTCTGAAGGAAAGGCGCTGGTCGATCTTGTTATTGGTCAGAGTCTGGAGATTTGGAACGTCTATAGTGAATCGACGTTTGCCACGGCGAACGGTGAAAGCATCATAGACTTCTCCCTGGCAAGAACGAGCAGGATGCGGCGTTTGAGGTGGGAAACGGATCCCACGGACGTAAGCGACCACAAACTCATTAGGTTTGAGGCCAGTTGTGAAGTGGAACCGCCATCAGTGGAGTGAGTTCCTCGGTACAGCATCAGGCGGCCTAACCTTGAAAGATTCAGACGCCGGTTTGCTTGCACACTTGGGGATAGACAGGCTGGAGCAGTTGACAGAATTTCTATTAATAGCATGGTCATTGAGCTCCACCAGGATATAACCAACACGGGCAAAATCGGAGGCCTGGATCTGGTAAGGTTACCGCATTTAAAAGGCTTAAACATCCTTATCCTTGGTGGACCGAGGACCTGGAGATCGAGAAGAAGAGAGTCAGAGCCATGAGGAAGCTATTCCAGAATAGTACGGGCAAAGAAAGAGTTAGGAGAAGAATAGCTTTCCAGAAGGTCTTAGCAGGGTACAAGAGACACACCAAAAGGGCGAAGAGGAAACACTGGAGGGAGAAGTTCAAAACCGTACTGGAGATTAATCCATATGGTCTCCCTTACAGGGTTGCCTCTGGAAAGATAAGGTGCTACGCTAACTTGAGGCTACTTGAAGGGGAAGATGGGTTTAAGACCCAGGACTTGAAGGAGACCCTGGACCTCATCTTGGATCGGCACTTCGGAAACGAGGAACCAGAGGACGAGATCTCTCCGACCACTTGTGGTTTGATGGATCCGCCCCTTTTCTGAGAATGAGGTGAAACGGACGGCTTTCACGATGGGGAACAGGAAATCTCCTGGTCCCGACGGAATCGATAACACGGTCGTGAATGCCCTGGTAAGGATGCAGGTTATTAAATAGGTGCCTGGACACTGGTGCTTTTCCTGAGGCATGGAAGGTTGCCCGAGTAGTGCTTCTTGAAAAGTCTGAAGAAAGGGTAATTCTCCTAATGATTATCGTCCGCTTTCTTTATTAGCGTGTCTAGGTAAGGTCCTGGATAGCCTACTAGCTCAGCGACTGAAGCACTGGCTAGAGAGTAATGAGCTCCTTTCCTCTTCCCAACATGGTTTTTGGAAAGCAAAATTCACAACCACAGCTCTAAACGAGGTGTTAGAGGGGGTTGAGATGGGCTTAAACAAGGGTGCTTGGGTTCTTCTCGTGGCCCTGTACATCGATGGCGCGTTCAACTCCATGAACTGGGAAAAGCTGATAAGTAATTTATGGACATGGGTCGTCCAGATAATTTGTGCAGCTTGGTTCGTGACTTCCTGAGAGATAGACGGATTAGCCTCAGCTTTGGTGGGCTGAAGTTGGAAAAAAACTGTGCTAGGGGTTGCCCCCAGGGCTCCTGCTGCGGACCTATTCTGTGGAATATCCTGGTAAACATCCTTTTCCAGGAGGAGCTGCCTGAGGGAGCCAGGCTGGTTCTCTATGCCGACGACCAGTTCCTCATCATTGAGGCTGCTTCGAGAGCAAGGGCTGAGAAGTGTGTTGAAACTTCTCTCCAAATCCTCTCGAACTGGGCCCATGACTCTGACCTTAAGTTCAATGTCTCCAAAACTAAAGCCCTCAGCTTTAAGATTAGAGACATAAGAACTAAAAGGGAAGGGATCGAATGGGAACAAGCCGGCTATCCGGATGGAAGGACGGAGGGTAGCGTTGGTCAATAGGGTGACCATCCTGGGGGTGGTCATTGATGACAAGATGGGTTGGCAATACCACGCGGAGGAGATGGTGGCGAGAGGCAGAGAGGCATTGTGCAGGCTGTCGCGGTTGGCTCTCAACAAGGGGGTAAGGAGGGTACTATTTTCAGGAACCTCTACCTTTCCTGTGTCGAGCCAACCCTGCTATATGCTTCCAGGGCTTGGTGGCGCCGAAACAGGAACCAGAAGGTGGCAACAACTCTAGAGAGAGTGCAGAGGACAGCGGCACTCAGTATCACAGGGGGATATCGCACTACCAGCAGTGAGGTCTTATTGGTCCTCGCTGGGCTTATTCCCCTGGGATTGAAACTAGAGGAGGAGACCATCAGACAGAAGATCTGGGAGAACAGGGAAGATGCCCTGTAACTTGAAGCGGGTGCCCTGGAATGGAAGAGGGACCCAAGGAAGCCTCCGCAGTGGTTGCCAAAGTGGAATTGGAGCCCTGGAGGGCCAACAGGGATTTGCACGGAGGTTTTCACTGATGAGAGTAAGTCTGGAACCAATACTGGAGCTGGGGTAGTGATTTTCACTAATGGAGAGCTGATCTTCCAAGAAAGCTTAACACTCAGAGTGGAAGAACTGGTTTTTTCAGCCGAGCTGGTTGCGATCAGGGAAGCCCTCAGAGTGTGTGCCGAGAAGAACTTCAGCCCGGAACGCGTCTATTCAGATTGTATTTCGGCCCTCGTCGCCATCAATCTGGAGAAAGGGCAACTCGTGCATCAAATAATCCAGGAGCTGGAGATGATGACGCGGGCTCCGGAGGTCCATTGGTTTAGAGGACACAGCCTCATCGAAGGTAATGAGTTCGCAGACAGGCTCGCTAAAGCAGGATGCTTTAGAGGTAGATTAGTGAGGACCCCAGTGACCAAGAAAGAAGTTTGTAGGAGAATCAGGGGGCACGTCCAGGACTTATGGTTGGACAGATGGAGGAACAGTGTGAAGGGGAGAGAGGTATATTCAATTGGGTAACGACACCCAATTACCTCTGTAAGGTAATGTCCCACAAACTCATTAGGGTAGTTCGGGACATGGGCCCTTCCCCAGGAGTCTCCACAGATTTGAAATTAAGAGCAATCCTGATTGCGTCTGTGGAGAAGGGGATGTGGATGCACGCCACTACGTCTAGAATTGTCCAAGGGTAGTGGGTGTATAGCAGTGTTGGGCAAATATTAATTAAAATGATTTATTAAAGATTAACAATTGATTAATTGTTAATTGTAATTTTCACAATTAACAATTAATCAATTGTTAATTGTATTTTTACAATTAACAATTAATTAATTGTTAATTGCACTTCAATTTAATTGAAAAATATTTTTTTAATGCCCAACACTGGTGTATAGGAAGAGAGAAAAAGGGCGAGGGGCGCGATCGAGAGTGAGCTGCTGAGAAATCACAGCAAGCTTCTTGAGAAATCCCACGACGTGGCAGCTGAGCTTTTCCTCAGCTGTGAGTGAACAGAGTCGACCGGTGGCTGCCTCCCCGCGGTCCTCGCAGGACACAGTAAATAGTTTCCTATTTTGCTGTGACTAAAGGCCACCGGTATAGAAATCCTTCCAGACACGTTGTATGGGAGGTGGTTTTTCCAGGTACAATGTCCAAGCACTAGCTTGGATACCGTTACTTGGCTTATGAGTTGAACAGGATAGCAGCGAAGGGCATGCCGGCTTGTAGACCGAAAGGTCTGGGTGGCCATCTGCTTCTAGGGTGTACCAACTGTGGTTAGGTAGGATATTCCAGTTATTGTTTATTTTTGTTTTGGCTACTGTTTCTATTTCTTTAAAAGTAAGTTTATTTTTCTGTAGGAAGGGTTCTTTTGTGCCTTATTTCACTAGCGCATCAGCAGCTTCATTGCCTCCAATGCCAACATGTGAGGGTACCCATTGAAGGTGATTTTTTGAGAGATTTGAGAGTTTTTGGAGATAGCCAATTATGTTGGGCAAATATTAATTAAAATGATTTATTAAAGATTAACAATTGATTAATTGTTAATTGTAATTTTCACAATTAACAATTAATCAATTGTTAATTGTATTCATATAATTAACAATTAATTAATTGTTAATTGCACTTCAATTTAATTGAAAAATATTTTTTTAATGCCCAACACTGGTGTATAGGAAGAGAGAAAAAGGGCGAGGGGCGCGATCGAGAGTGAGCTGCTGAGAAATCACAGCAAGCTTCTTGAGAAATCCCACGACGTGGCAGCTGAGCTTTTCCTCAGCTGTGAGTGAACAGAGTCGACCGGTGGCTGCCTCCCCGCGGTCCTCGCAGGACACAGTAAATAGTTTCCTATTTTGCTGTGACTAAAGGCCACCGGTATAGAAATCCTTCCAGACACGTTGTATGGGAGGTGGTTTTTCCAGGTACAATGTCCAAGCACTAGCTTGGATACCGTTACTTGGCTTATGAGTTGAACAGGATAGCAGCGAAGGGCATGCCGGCTTGTAGACCGAAAGGTCTGGGTGGCCATCTGCTTCTAGGGTGTACCAACTGTGGTTAGGTAGGATCTTCCAGTTCTTGTTTATTTTTGTTTTGGCTACTGTTTCTATTTCTTTAAAAGTAAGTTTATTTTTCTGTAGGAAGGGTTCTTTTGTGCCTTATTTCACTAGCGCATCAGCAATTTCATTGCCTCCAATGCCAACATGTGAGGGTACCCATTGAAGGTGAAATTTTGAGAGATTTGAGAGTTTTTGGAGATAGCCAATTATGTTCTTGCTTACTTTGTCTCTAAGTTTCCCAGTGTGACTCAAGTGTTGTATGGCACTTCTACTATCAGTAAGAATCCATATATCGTGATGTTTAGTGTTTCTGATGATTTTAAGGCTTCATAGATGGCTATAAGTTCTGATCTGAAGACTGAGCAAAATATGGGTTACTTCTGTTTATTTTCTCAATGCCATTTGTGGTTTTAATGAGAGGCCACTGCCAGTTTTTCCTAACTCGTCTCTGCTACCATCGGTATAGATAGTTATTGCATTTTTTTAGAAATGTTATATTAATTATTTCTAATGATAATTGTTTTAAGTATTCTGGATTTTAGTATTGTTTGTTGGTGGGTTCATTTAAAGTGTCATAGAATGATGCCATCAGCGAAAAGTCCAATATTGGTTTTATGTGAAATTTTTTCTTCTATGCCTGCAATAAATAGGGTGAAGAGATTTGGGCTAAGGACTGTTCCTTGTGGTAATCCTTTATACAATTTGAAGGTTTTAGATAGAGTGCCATTATATTTGACCCTGATGTATCTATTTTTAAGGAAATCATTTATCCAAGTGATAGATTTTCCATCAATTTTGAAATGTTTGTATAATTTTGTAATTAACTTGTTTTTCCGTACCTTATCAAAAGCTTGTGTAAGGTCTAAAAAAGCAGCTATGTTGTGGTTAGTTGGTTTTCTGTTTTGTGCATCTTTTACCTTTAGTGTGAAAAATAAGAGTTGGTCTATTGTTCCATGAATTTCCTAAATCCATATTGTTTTTCTGGTAAGAGATTTCTTGTGTCGGGGCGGTAGGTGAATCGTCTAAGTATACTTTTTTTCCATTAATTCGCAGCAAATACTTGTGAGGGAGATAGGTCGGTAGTTTTTTGGGTCATCAGCAGATTTGTCAAGTTTTTAAATGGGAATTATTGTTGCAGTTTTCCAGGAGTTATTGAAAATATGAAGAAGTCTTTCTTTGCCAATTTTGCCCAAGTTTGATATCATTTGGCCATGGATTTCATCTGGTCTAGGAGTCTAATTAGGTCAGTGTTTACTAATGCATGAGCTAGCTCTTTCATATTGATTTTTTTCATGGAAAATATTATGAGTGCTAGTAACATTTTTACAGTCATTAATAATCTTTCGGACCTTTTTTCAACTTTATTATCTTTAATTTCAAATTTGATTTTACTACTTATTTGATATGAATTACCTAAAAGATGGGCAGCATTTTTATCATTAGTTGCTGAGGTACCATCTTTATTCTTGATCATATTTGTTTTTTTTTTTCAGTTTGTGACTGGGATCTGTCAATTTGTTTTGCCAAATGCCAAAGTTGTGTATTTGGGTTTCTTGGGTTCAGGTTTTCACAAGTTTGTTTTCATTTTCCCTTCTCACATTCACGTATAATCTTTTTATTTTTGCTTTCACAATGTTCAGTTCAGTTCTACAATTTGTTTGGTTTTGGTTGCACTTTTTTGTAGTTCATTTCTTTTAGTTATAAGTGTTTGAATAATTTTTACCTGGTGTGTATAAATTGGAATCCATTTCTTAATATTACCTCTTGGTATTGAAACTTTGGCTGCTTTAATAATGATATTTTTGAAAGATATCCAATTAGCCTTTTTGAAGTTCCAGATTTCTTCTTAATTAAGCTGGTTTTGGTTTTGGTGCTAATATCTATCAAATTAGGCAAATGATCACTTCCAATACTTTTTAATATTTGCCATTTGCATTTATGGAAAATGTCAGGATAGTAAAAACATATATCAAGTGCTTGTGCAGTATTATAGCTGTAGGAATGATGGGTAGGATTCCCATCATTTAAGCACATGTAGGCATTGTCGTTAAATATGTTTGATAGTATTTTGCCTCTTGGGTTTTTGGCGTAGAACATCCCCATAGTTGATGTTTAGCATTAAGGTTACCTACAATAATAGTGTTGTCTATAAGAAATTGAGCCATTTTGTCATCGTCAATAGGTTTATTGTTTGGAGGGTGATACATATTGTATATGTTGATGGCTTTGCTTCGATTGAGGTAGACTTTGATACCTTGGGCTTTGAGGTATGATGTATTTGGAATATTAACGGCTATGTCCTCATAGTATAAATTCTTGATTAAAAATGCTGGGCCATCCCCTTTAACAGCATATACAGATGGATCTTCAGACCTTACCTTATGGAGGGGCCGGAATTAACATAATACTGCAAGATGGAACACACATCAAAATCAAAGAAGGAGCGGGACATATTTCAAACTGACAGCTATCTGGAAAGCCCTTGATGTATGCCTTAACCAACCATCCCTGCATCAAGCAGAAGGAATTTTAATATACAGCGACTCCATATCCGCTCTAGAAGCAATTCAGAAGGGCAATACTAAAATCACACAGAAAATATACTCGTTACTTACCCAACTGGAACCATTGGAGAAGAATTGCATTCTACAATGGATTCCTGCCCATGTTGGGATCGGAGGTAATGAAATGGCATTTGAATTGGAAAAGGAAGCCTGAAAGTTGAGCCAAAGGAAAGAACAAATGTCATTATTTGACGCTGATGCTTTTTCAAAATACAAGATATTTAAACAAAAAATAAGAAAAGATAAAAATGCGAAATATACTGAGAGAAAAATGATAAAAATTATAACAATATTTAGAACAAAACACTATAAAGGAATGACAATAGATGCAGATGGCACAAGAACCTATAGGACATGCAACAACTGTCCTGGTGTGGAACTAACACCTACCCACATATTCTCATACCCAGCAATGGCCGCAGCCTTGCAGAAATTTGACATAGACCCAGAGCAGCAGCTTTACACACCCAAGATAGTGGACATTGCTGCTGCTGTGATGGAGATGCATGGAGACATCTGATGATCTTTTTTGGACACGACGACAACAACAACGGCATTCCAGAGTAAAATAAATTATCAGAGATAGATGAATATTTTTAAATGAGTTAAAATAAATATAATCGATACTTAGAAATTTATTATCTTCCAAAACAAACCGTATCTAAAATATCAATTTTTTTTGCTACATGTTGTAATTTGCATTTACCTATTTTACATATCTCTGATTGTATTTAAAAATCGTCAACCAATTCTTCTAATTTTGGCGAAGTGGTGTTTTTTAAATTTGTTATTCGATATTATTAGGGTTCTTTCCTGGTATTCAAAAAGGAAAAATACGTGTTGATCAGTTATATTTTTCAATTTATCAAACAATTTGGCCTCTGAATCTCTAATTTTGGTAGAGCGCCATCTGGCGAATTAAATTGTAACTAAAATCAATTTCGAATTTTTCATTATTTGCCATAAAAAATCCCATTGCATCCTGAACATAATGGTATTTACCGCATTCCTCTAGCGCAAATATTCGCGGAGTTATTAATTTTTAAAACAGTCCGGGACTTTTGGATCACCCTGTATTTGAATCTATGAAATATAATTTTAAATAAAATAATATTTTAATATAACATATATGATATATTCTACAATATATGCGTTAAAACGACCAATAAGCAATCGTTTTGTCCGTTTAAACCTCAACAAATATCTCTTTTATTTAAATAAAAAAATTAATAATTCTTTACAATTTAATTCTCTCTCTAATCTAAGAATGATCTATTAATGATACAGTCTGTCAGAGAAACAAAGCTTATATTGAGACATGGAACATTCCATGCGCGCGCTAGAAGGTTCTTTCCCGCGTGGCGTAACACTCATTACACTGCCACCTGGTGAGTCTAGGAACCTCCAGAGAGGCCCAGAATAAATATAAAAGATACATAATATATGATTAACATATTATATTTAAGAGAATATGTTCATAATTTTAAAAATAAACAGTTTACATTTGGGATCGACCCAAGAAAATTAATAAAAATAGAGTTATATATTGGATTTAATACTACAAAATTATTTATTACAAAGTTATCCTATCATAAAAAATGTATCATATATATATATGTGTGAGTGTGTGATTATACGCGCAGAGTGGAAAGTAAATGAAGAAACGACACAATTAATTAAAAATATATATAATAGACCGAATTATGTGAAAATAAAATGGCTCAAGCCCGGTAAAAAGTATCTTTAGAAAGACAAGCCCACAGCATACCGCGAGTAGACATCGAGTCCAGTTGCCGGTCCCAAGCCCGGATGAAAAGGGAGGAGCAGTAACAAGCTCACTAAAAAAATTGATCTCAGCTGGCCCGGCTGTAAGTGCTCCTAATCTAGGGATACAGGATGAGCAGAGTTTGTACTCCACGTAAGGAGCGGCTGCACATGGCGTCTGTTACTCTTGTCAGAGGCGGCCATTTCTTTTGGAGCTAAGTCGGCCTGCCACTGAGTAGTGCTCCCAGTCTTAATGACAAAGGCAGACGCATTCTACTTCACCCAGTCATGATGGTTGTCAAGTCTCAAGCTCGACAAGCTTGATACCCATATATGATTGAGTGGAAAGGAAGATGATGTTATGATATAGAGCCCCCGTTGAAGAAGGCTGAACATGGTTTGAGTATACTTAAAGCTGGAGTAGCTAGGAATAGAGAAAATAATTTTATAATTGAAATTAATCAAGTTTATGACGGACACAGTTTTATGGAAATGAAATATGGTAGAGTACATAAGTAAATAATATTTACAAGAGGTATTACAACACTGAAGAGTTCAAAATTTAAGGAAATTGTAGAAAATATTAAAGTTATATGCCTTAAAATGTAATGCCTCGATAAAGGTTGGCGTTCAGCCAGCCGAAATATTGGCAAAATACATATTTTATTAAATCCAATATATGCCTTTTATTATTTAATAAAAGTTATATATATATAAAAGGATATATACAATAATATTGATAGCTAATGCATTATGAGGGAAATTTATTTATTACCAGTTGCGCAAACAAGACACGCTATATCCGATCTGGATAATTGCGCGTGAAACTATTTCCAATAGTTCATATTGTAGTAGAGTAGGTAACAGAATTATCAAAAATGAAATACACAATTAATAAAAAGAGCATTAAATAAAAATATACATTAAATAAATGAGCAACAACATAAACAGATAGACGAAACCACAAGGTAGCTATTTACAATATGTTGAGCAATGATGGAAGTTGATTTGATGAAGTTATCTGTAATAATTGGTATCGTGGAGAGAGAAAGTTGATCAAGTTGAGCTATTTACAATGAGTTATATTCTAAAGTAACTTATTAATTATTTACATTGATGTAAATCAAGTCGCATAGTAGTGTAATTCTTCAAGCTGCATGAAGCTGTCTATTTATAATAAAAAGTCTGCAGAACTTATTAAATTTCGTATATATTTCCTTTAATTTAGAGTTAATCTCGAGATATAGCTCGGAGCCTGAGATCTGGTTAGTTCCTCTGTTCTCATCTCCATATGATTACCTTTGATAGGCGCTTTAATTTAGCTCGGCAACTATAATAATTATCGTGTTTTTTTTTAATAAACTAAACTGTGTTCTTCCAGGGTGACCAAAAAATTATAACCGAAAAAAAAAATCTTTGACTGGTCACCCTCTGTGATAGGTCAATAATAATGATGATGATGATAATAATAATATACCTAGGTGAAATATATATATATATAATTTATATATATACTAGCGGATGTGTACCCGGCTTCGCCCGGGTTTTATCCTAGTGAAAGTTTGCCTAACGAATATTATATATTATGAAGTATAATAAACAATGTTTGTTGGAAAAGAAGCCGTCCGAAGCAGCCAATGGGAGGCCGGCGGAAGCGGCTACGGTGGTGCAGCGGCAAAATGAGAAAACAATAACAGAAGAACTTGTAAACAACTTTCGAACACTAGAATTTGCCCTGATCTCCGATTCTTTTAGTCTAAACATTTAAATATATAATTAATTAAATAATACTTTACTTATTTTCTTAAATTCTAATAAATATAATTTATATATTATATATTTTATATTATATATTTTATTATATATATATATTATATATTATATATTTTATAATAAAATATATATTTTAAAAGTGTTATAAACAGCGACGCCTTAACTTTGAACCTTCAACCCCGCCGACCAAGAATAGAGGTGAGTGACTACCTCTATAGAACTTAGATCGTCGTCACAACACAGAGTGGCGGTGAAATCGCAATATTTCTGGCATCCCAGCCGGGACTGTTGAAGGTAAATTCTAGAAAAAAAAAGAAGCATTTTGAGCAGACCATTTTATAACTCGCTAGCTAACCCTACTTGCCGCTTTGTTTACATGATGGCGGAAGGATTAATTCTACGTTTAAAAAAGAAGCGTGCTGTTAAAAGATCATATTTAACGAAAACATGCAATAAGATTGAAAGTGGACTTGACACGCTAATGAGAATTGAACTTGAAGAATTATTAGAACAATTGAATGAATCATTTAACGAACTTAAATTAGTGGATCACGAAATAGAAACGCTTCTTGAAACTGACGATTTAGAGAAGGAATTACAGGGCGTGTTGCGTTCCCGGTTTGGATAGATGAAAAGGGAGGATACACGATGTGACTTATTAAAGTTTCCTTACTTAAATATATATATATATATAGCAATTTAGGCCAACAACCCCATGTATATAAACCGCAACAAGACCTTAATGTTGTATAATAGAAGCACAGCTGTCAATGATGCACTATCGACATATGTCTTTACATCATCACATGTAATGCAATTTGTGCAAACAGGATAAATAAAGAAAAAAAAAAGGGGGAAAACTCTGTAATTGATTAAGAGTTTGAGTTAAAGCAGGGATCGAGCATATAATATTGTCAGAACAAAGGTCTAAAGATGGAAACAACCACGACACTAGTATACAATTTCATCAGACAACCCATGAAATCGTTATTAAATTGGGCAATCTATAAAAGACTCCTTCTGGAGGTTTAGCAACCCACTGAAGACGCTGGGAGCTATTTCATAGAGGAAAATTATAGCAACAGATCTCTATAATTTCTACAGATCAACTGTAAATAGATTCATATTAAGGCATTTTTATAGCCCAAATAACACAAACAATAGTCAAACATACAAATCTGTTTGCATCATGCCGTACCCTCCTAACAGCGTAACAATAGCCCGAGGAATCAGAAAATATGGTATAATGGTAAATATGATGGAATAACGCACTGAAACACATAAAAGTACAAACATTACTAAAACCTGACAGATAGATACCCTCAAAGTAGCCCTAATAAAGTCGTAATTTGCAACTGTCGCTGTGTCAATATATCACAGCAAAGATATAGTACACAACTCTATTCCAACAGAGTCGGTAGTTCTATATTTATTACAATTTGTGAAATTAAGGTGTGGGGGGGTAGTACCATAAAGCAAAAGGAATGAAATATGTATGAGAGGAAACAAGAAAATTTCTCTAGATATTTATTTAAATAAATTAAAATCTGGGAACATGTCTATACTGACGAGATATGCTATTTACATAGTAAAATTTAGATAGAGGTGACCTGAAGTTACTTTATAGCCCTTTAGGGCCCATGCGAAATCTAGGTTGGTTACTACACAAAAAAAGAGGGGGGGCGCTAAGTCATAATGACAAATGGCTTACCTTTTCTCGAAAGTGCCGGCAAAGGTCTGGTCTCCCGTCTGAAGGCTGTCCTCTCACTGAGCGACTCAGATTGAATCTGCCTTTTGGCAAAGAAACCCTCTTTTATTCTTGTCTCTCTCCGTTTTCATTCGCTGGCCGCGCCCAAAGTTTCTATTTGCTGGCATTTTCATTCGCCGAAAGAAGCACCAATCAAAATGGCCAACGGCTCCAGTATACAATTTCATAGACGCCCCAGGCCTCTCCCATCAAAATAGAACATATAGTATTACCAAAACAGAAAAAATCTAAAGAGAGAAACAGCTACGGCACTAGTGTAAAATTTCAGACCCCAGGCCCCCCCTCCACATGGATTGAAATACTATCCTCCCTTTTCTCGGGACGGTATATATATCGCCCCCCGTCTTGGCTAAAAATCGACCCAGGCCCCTTTTACCTGGACTGTAATGTGATGCTTCCTTTTTTCGGGAAGGATATTTATAAGGCTTAGTCTTTTAGAAATCTTCCTTCTCCATTTCTTCTTGTCACCTTTACCTAAATTTTTGGTGAGGGGAATATATGTACATATGAAACAACAGTTTCCAGCTCGGATGTCTCTGGATGTCTTCTTCTCCACCAGGCATCAGCTTTCGGCATGGAAGTCTGGTGTCACCAAGTGTCTAAGTTTCTGGGCAAAAAAAATGGTCTATAAGTCTATGTGGGAGGGAAGCCATGTATCCATTTTTTTTATGTTGATTATACATACGCCTTCTGTTGGGGTATGGTTACAAAAACGTGCCCCAACAATCCTCCCCCTGCCAGGTAATGGACAAATGCGTTTGTACTACTCATTATTCATCTGCCTTTCATCGGTTACTATGAAAGCAGGCCCATGTCTAGCAAAATGCATTTTCCATTACTAGGTGAAGCCAGATGTACCGAAACCTATAGGGAAGATAAGGCTAATCAAAATGATGGTATGCTATTCTAGATGTTTATTATTCCGAACATTAGTGGGCATTGTGCATCCTGGCAATGGGGTTTTTATGTGTTATTATTCTATCAGCACACTGTTATCAACATAGGTTATGGGGGACAGTCATATCATATGTATGGAAGTAAGCAAGGTCATCTGTCTCACCATTCATGGGTATATATACCACCCTTCCACTTTCTTCTTTGGCCTTGAGGAGTAGGCCATCCTTGTGGTAAGTCCTCTCACCTCATCCTTGCCTCTTGGTGTGCTGGTTTCATTGCTACCTTCTTTCTGTTAACAATACAGTTAGAACATTTCCCTATTACATATTATATATAAAAAATTGGGCTCCAAGAAGTCGTTTAGAAATAACTGACTAGTCCAACTCCTAAAACATGCCAGCATCTTTATTTAAGTACCAATCAAGACATTCGTGTGGTATAGTTATACATATACAATCAAAGGAAAGGATAATTATAGTTAGCTGAAAGAAATATCTTGGTATATAATAATTAGCCTATGACATGATGACTTTTGCTAAATTAAAAAAATTACAGAAACAAATTGTGAAAGTAATTATTAAATAAGGCACGAAATATGTAATGATAAAATGAATCCTTCCATGTTATATGATGGGTATAATATATATATTGAAGAAAACACGTATCATGCAGATAGTGATTAAATATGATAAAAATCATCCCATGATAGATGATAAAGAAAACCACTACAAAATTATATATGATGACAAAATATATATACATATACAAGTAAGGCGGATAAAAGACAATAAGGATAAAATAGATCATGCCTTGAGGGAAGAATAAGCCACGACAACATGTTTAAAAAAAATGCAACATGGCAGGTAAATATTACTAATATCATAAATATCAAAGGAAATAAATTTGTTGAAATGAATAGTATATGATTATAATATAAATGATATAAAATAATAACCTATTCAATAAGAAAATGAAAACACATTATATATATTTGTGCGCTGAAGGATCAAGGTTTAGTATCTCAGTTAAGTTTTCAATCTTATTCAGTCTGGAATCACGAGTTGGTCACTGGGTAATATTCGTCTATCCCGATCCTACTGGAGGGTGTGTTTTCTCTTATGTGTTAGATTCCTCTGTTACAATACTCTCTCAACCCAGGTGGGTACGTCATTTAGAATCTTGGTCAAATGGAACATAGCCCAGACCTCTATTAAACTACACAGTCCATTAAAATCTAGGGTGACAATCGTATGAAGAGAATTTTTTTTTTTTTTGTTTTGGCAGAGCGACTAATCAATTTCTACTAATTTGTCTGTGGCTCTGTTTACCTTGCTTCTGGGGTGTGTACAGTTCAGCTACCTCCCCTTCCAAGAAATTCACATTACTTTCATCTACTAATATACCCTCTATTCATTGACCTGAATCCTATAAATCTACATCTTATAAGTTTGAATTTTATCAATCTGAAATTTTGGTTCCTTTTACAAATTCCTTCAGAATTCTACTCCCTGTATAACTGCTCTTAATTCTACTGTCCTCAATACAACACTTCTAAAACTTTGACTCACTGGCTTGTTCTGGCGTCTCGTTCGCGGTCATTATAGTTAACTAATACTTTAAAATCTTATCCTAACATGGAACGAGTCTAAACTCGTTGAAGGTCCTAATAATTACTTATTCTGCCTCTCGAATCGGTCTTATGCTCGAATTCATTCCAACAAAACGTATGGCAGGGCGAATCCTTTATTAGAAGAAACTTCCGCTAGCTATGGGAGATCAAACTGGTACCAAAAAAAATTCAATAGACGGAAACACTTCGTCTAGAATAACTGGGCAATCTCTGCCTACTTGCCAATCTTACAGGACCTCCCGTCTGGAACACCCTCGCTCCAGCCACGCTAAAAGCGTCAAAACTACGGTGTCAGATCGGTTACCCAAGGTCGCGCCGTTATACCCCAGGCTATACGGCATGGCTAAAACAAATCCCCCATCCTGCATAAAATTCAATCTATACCTCTTCGTTTCCTCTTGCGAGGAGGAGTTGAGTGGGAAATTCGGCTTGATCCTTGCCTTCCACTATCTCCAAGTCTGAGGGTCGGGATAGGGATCATTTATCCACAATCCTTAGAATTCAAGCTAAACTAAGATAAAAGAAAATCAAAGGAAAATTATACCCCCTAACGAGGGACCTAACAAAAAGGGAGCGAATATTTTCTAACTAGATAGAGTTGTAGTTGTCCTGTTTGAGGGTTCTCGGTCCTAACAAAATTCGAAATAAAAAAAAAATCGATCCTATTAAAGTCCTTTAACCCTATTCTAATGTATTTTGGGCTCACAATATAATAGTTTTTAACCTTCTTACACATTCATTACACCAATTCATTCATACACCCTCCCCCCTATCATTCACGGTGTGCATACAAACTAAAGTTAAAAGCTGCTACAAAGGCCAAAATACTCATTTATCAATATCAATAGATCCTAACAAATAATAACATCTTTCAGGACACAATGTGAAATCAAATAAAATAATAAACTTAAAACAAATTGGGAACTAAAGCCCTATATTACTCAAAAGAAAATGCCTCTGTACAAGCTCTATATATATATTAATTCATTATACTCACTAAATGATTGTTAACAATAATTGTTGACAAGTCTAAATAACCTGGAAGCTAACCTACCAAGAAAAAAAAAAGAATTAGTGTAACTTCAAAAACTGCCCTTGCCTTGACACTAAGCGACTTTTCACAGCAATTCTATAAAGACATACACAAATTATAATGGCGGATAAAGGACCATTAAACGTGACACCTCATAAAAGCGGATTGAGTCATTCCCCTAGCCACCGTGGGTGAAGTCACTTTCTTCTTACTTCCTCGTGCGTCTGCCCCCTTTGCAGTAGTCCGACCTCAGCACTCTATTGAAAGATGGATTTATAGGGTTTACGATTCACTACCCAACACTAACATTCTCAAGTGCTTTCCGAGGATCGACTACGGTCTGGGCCTACTTAACTTCTACCCCTGGCTTAGGGTCCCTATACTTCACAACTTCACTCTGAGAGATTGACCTTTCATGTCCTCATTAGAAACCTATTTCAAAGCTACTACCTGAAGGCCAGGGATTATAGGGTTTCTGAATTACCCAACACAAGCCATAGGATGCCTATTAGGCTTGTTGTTTTAGACATAGCCCCCCTCTAAGTTGTGATTTCCTACACCTTCCTTCACCTATTACTCCTGATAATAACTAAAATTTCAGATTTACACTAAATAGTTAATTCACATGGTATACATTATTCTCATTGGTCTTTGAAACTCGGGTTTTAACAAGAAATAGTTTGTATAGAAAAAAAAAAGGAATCCTAATGAAGTTCTACTTAAAAAAAAAAGGTTTTAAAAGAAAAAAAAAAGGTTGAAATCTCCAAATTTCTCATTCTATCTAGCTGATTCTCCGTACACACTCCAAAATCCTAGTTAGTGGCGACAGTCTAAGCAGAATTTACACTGTGTGGGCCTTTTCACCCTTGTAGACCTGCGTAAAGTTAAACTGTTCACACTAACTCTGTCAACTTCCCCTCGTCTCATTACTTCTGAGTTCGCTCTGGTTGTCACTTAGCGGCTGTTATTAGAAGTTTCCTTCTCGTATTTATACAGTATGAGGCATAGTAGTTAAAAGGCTGCATTTTCATGAGTTAAATTCTCTCACAACATGCTGAAACGAAATCAAATGTGGTTATAAGATCACTGTCTATGTGGTAACAGGTGCACATTGGATTGGGAAAGGACAAAGTTATTTCGCCCTTTATGATACCAATTGTAACTGGGTTTTCTGTTGAGTTATGATGATATACTGAGAATTTGGTAGGGAAATTATTTTGTAGACTTTGTTGCATATCAGGGGTCTTGTTTGTTCCTGGGTTAAAATTTTATATTATTCCTTACTGTCAGTCTGATAATTACATTCCTGGCTCATGAGATAGGTGTGCTACTTGTATAATTCACTGTGGAAATATATGTGGACATTTAAGAATTTATAGAGGTATATTTAATATGGAGTCGTCACCTCAGCTCGATCCATCCACATTTTGTTCTGGAATTAGCGCCATATTCTAGATGGACTTCACTGCCTCATCTATAGTCCAGGCGTATCACCTTAAATGTCAATTTTAGGAAACGTCATCTCGTCCTAGACCTTTCTTCTCTGCATGCTGGCACATCTTCAATGACATTTCCAATGCGGGGGGCACACCCTTTTGGCGGTCTATCGGTATCCAGTGATCATACTTGGCAGAAAACGTCGTCAAAGGGGGCCTCCCTCCTTGCGTGTCTAGCCATCTAATCCAATCACGATACCGCCTCACGCCTATAGGTTCCGAATTATATTCAATGTAATATCTTTGCTCGGGTGTCCCGACTTTATCAATCTTTATTCACAGCCTTTAAGTGATTTTACTCCGCACTGGAGGCTCGCATTCCGCTAACTTCCTCATTATATACAAGTGTTAAATCGAGCCTCGATAAACTCTCCTGTCTCCTATACCCCCATTATTAGATAGATCCTGTCTCTAACACAGGTGGCTTTTGCTGCCTTGTCATTAGCTTAAAGCTGTCCAAGCACACCTCGGGATATCTCAGCTGTCTTGTAGACAAAAGCTCCAGTCATCTCCTTTCCTTTGAATATTTTAAAAGATTATCCCAGGTAGTTGTCATAAGTTAATAAATAGTTCCACAGTGATTAAAAGGTACTCGCGCAAATTGGTCACCAGATCCACTCCTTGAGATTCTGCCATTGGAATGTTAAAACCAGATTTCTATCCATTATATTGATTTCAAATAAAAAAGGTTTTACGAAGAGAAAAAAAAAAAGAAAAGGTGCGTCTTTCTATGGTGATCAAACTTCTCTCTTCACGGGTACGCTAACTGGATCTTCAATTCTATTTTCACCTTAAGGCTCATATATTTGCCACTCTCCCAATCCACTATGCGTTAAAAAAAATAAAATCGATTAACTATCATTCAGCATGTTAGCCCTAATCTGGATGCACAGGCTAGTATGATTTGACAGAGAGCGCTGTTAAAATATAGTTAAGAAATTGTAGCCAGCAATAATTATCAGAACTCACTTCTGTTGTGAAGGAGATTATATCAGGGCTATGATGGAAAAAAAAATTCTAAGTCATTTCAGTAGACTATTGTAACGCACTGATTACCGTTCTAAATTTGAACCATGGCAATCCAACCCCATTTCTCATACTGTATGAAATAATTTAAGAAAATAAAATAAAATAGGATAAAAATTGTAATCAATGGTGCTCGCAATAGAATACAAAATGATTGAGACACAGAACATTATAAATAATGTCCAGCAAGCAGGATACCCAACCACCTTTATATTAAAACATCTCCACAAAAGTATAGTAATCAATAACCCAATAAACAAAAACCACAAATATCTATAGGGCGATTTGTTACATTCCATACTCACAAACATCTATAACCATTGCCAACTACTTAAGAAACTTCGGCATCCAAACATATTACTGTAATTCCCTTAACATAGGCTCCACCATAAAAGTCCACTATCTAAAAATAATCCTACTATCATAAAACCCACTAACCAAAACAGAGAATAAAAGGCAATATATATTCCGTAGAGTGTAACAGCTGCCAAGCCAAATACGCAGGGGAGACAGGAAGGAGAGTCAGCAATAGAATATATGAACATAGACGCAACGTTATTAATCAAGACAATAGGTCTCTAATTTTCCAATACTGCAAAGGAACAGGTCACACTTTCGCATTAGGAGAACCTAGAATACATTACAATAACATAAACAGCAAATATCAAAGGCTTATAATTGATTCTCTATTATTCAGAAAACACAATAGCATTAATAGAAAATAGATTTTGCCCGAAACATATAACACAATATATCCTAGTACCAGCTAATAATATCAACAATAATATAAGTAACTTATATGTAATAGCAAATAACTATTATAAAACTACTTAAATAATAGTATTTCTAACCTATAAGATAATTCATAGAATATAGCAAACAATAGTAGAATATGTATAAATACCTTAACCAAAAAAAAAAAAGTGTCTTAAGAAAACAAATAATATGCAAAACTTCCTAATGTATATATATATATATATATATATGTACATAGAATCATAAAAGTTTTAGCATCAGGCGACGTTATATTTTCTTGATATATTGTATATGTTTCTCCTGTAGAAGGGCGGACAAGCTCGAAAGCTTGAGAAGACCAGAATAAAAGATACTCATCCCCATAAACGTTTTACTTTGATTTCAGAAATCAATGATAATATTAAGGTTTTGCCACAAACAATGTGAATCGTAAAAGACAGCGGCGAGAGATGCGGTATACACCGCCTCAACATAACTTTCATTGCCTGATAAAATGCCAGTGAAACGGAAAGCATAAATTAAAATTCACGATTTATAATAGACTGTTAATCTCAGGATGCGTGGACTACTTCACCAATACTTAAAAATAGTATGGCTTTTCATTAGGTATATATTTCTAAAGTATAGGGGATGAAACATATACTAAATTCGAGCCCCGCGGCGGGCGACATTGTTGCGTTCCCGGTTTGGATAGATGAAAAGGGAGGATACACGATGTGACTTATTAAAGTTTCCTTACTTAAATATATATATATATAGCAATTTAGGCCAACAACCCCATGCATATAACCCGCAACAAGACCTTAATGTTGTATAATAGAAGCACAGCTGTCAATGATGCACTATCGACATATGTCTTTACATCATCACATGTAATGCAATTTGTGCAAACAGGATAAATAAAGAAAAAAAAAAAGGGGGGGAAAACTCTGTAATTGATTAAGAGTTTGAGTTAAAGCAGGGATCGAGCATATAATATTGTCAGAACAAAGGTCTAAAGATGGAAACAACCACGACACTAGTATACAATTTCATCAGACAACCCATGAAATCGTTATTAAATTGGGCAATCTATAAAAGACTCCTTCTGGAGGTTTAGCAACCCACTGAAGACGCTGGGAGCTATTTCATAGAGGAAAATTATAGCAACAGATCTCTATAATTTCTACAGATCAACTGTAAATAGATTCATATTAAGGCATTTTTATAGCCCAAATAACACAAACAATAGTCAAACATACAAATCTGTTTGCATCATGCCGTACCCTCCTAACAGCGTAACAATAGCCCGAGGAATAAGAAAATATGGTATAATGGTAAATATGATGGAATAACGCACTGAAACACATAAAAGTACAAACATTACTAAAACCTGACAGATAGATACCCTCAAAGTAGCCCTAATAAAGTCGTAATTTGCAACTGTCGCTGTGTCAATATATCACAGCAAAGATATAGTACACAACTCTATTCCAACAGAGTCGGTAGTTCTATATTTATTACAATTTGTGAAATTAAGGTGTGGGGGGTAGTACCATAAAGCAAAAGGAATGAAATATGTATGAGAGGAAACAAGAAAATTTCTCTAGATATTTATTTAAATAAATTAAAATTTGGGAACATGTCTATACTGACGAGATATGCTATTTACATAGTAAAATTTAGATAGAGGTGACCTGAAGTTACTTTATAGCCCTTTAGGGCCCATGCGAAATCTAGGTTGGTTACTACACAAAAAAGGGGGGGGGGCGCTAAGTCATAATGACAAATGGCTTACCTTTTCTCGAAAGTGCCGGCAAAGGTCTGGTCTCCCGTCTGAAGGCTGTCCTCTCACTGAGCGACTCAGATTGAATCTGCCTTTTGGCAAAGAAACCCTCTTTTATTCTTGTCTCTCTCCGTTTTCATTCGCTGGCCGCGCCCAAAGTTTCTATTTGCTGGCATTTTCATTCGCCAAAAGAAGCACCAATCAAAATGGCCAACGGCTCCAGTATACAATTTCATAGACGCCCCAGGCCTCTCCCATCAAAATAGAACATATAGTATTACCAAAACAGAAAAAATCTAAAGAGAGAAACAGCTACGGCACTAGTGTAAAATTTCAGACCCCAGGCCCCCCCTCCACATGGATTGAAATACTATCCTCCCTTTTCTCGGGACGGTATATATATCGCCCCCCGTCTTGGCTAAAAATCGACCCAGGCCCCTTTTACCTGGACTGTAATGTGATGCTTCCTTTTTTCGGGAAGGATATTTATAAGGCTTAGTCTTTTAGGAATCTTCCTTCTCCATTTCTTCTTGTCACCTTCACCTAAATTTTTGGTGAGGGAAATATATGTACATATGAAACAACAGTTTCCAGCTCGGATGTCTCTGGATGTCTTCTTCTCCACCAGGCATCAGCTTTCGGCATGGAAGTCTGGTGTCACCAAGTGTCTAAGTTTCTGGGCAAAAAAAAGGTCTATAAGTCTATGTGGGAGGGAAGCCATGTATCCATTTTTTTTATGTTGATTATACATACGCCTTCTGTTGGGGTATGGTTACAAAAACGTGCCCCAACAGGCGTAGAGGAATATCGAGAGAAATATATTACTTGGAGATTTAGGGCAAATAAAAAGATTCGCCAATCAGATTTTCATGGCGAAAATATACCGAATTCGAACTCACGAATAGATGAAAATGAAATGAGACATTATGTACCTTCCTGCACGACTGTGAAACTTCCGAAATTGATGATATCGAAATTTTATGGAAACTTTAGTGAATGGCTGACGTTCTGGAATTCTTTTGAGGCAGCTATACACCAGAACAACTCACTGAACCCGATCGATAAATTTAACTATCTGAAGTCACATCTCGGCGGAACTGCACTAAACACAGTCGAAGGTTTCGCTTTATCTGCGGACAATTATGAGAAAGATATAAAAATGCTTAAAGACAGATTTGGGCGAGAAGAAATTTTGATTAGCCGACATATGAACAATTTGTTGTCAATGAGACCACTCAAAACGTCAAGCGATGTAAGAACCTTCCGCGAACTTTTTGACAACCTTTCTGTTCAAATAAGAAGTCTCGAGTCACTAAACTTGTCCATTGATGTTTACGGACAACTGTTGTGCCCGATAATAATAAAGCTTCTATCTGCAGACCTTAATTTGGAATTGAACAAATAACTCCCGACAGGTTACGTAATTAATGACTTGATTACCTTTCTAGAAAGACAATTAACTGCACGGGAGAGGAGTTTTATAAACGAAATCGGTACCGGGAATGAATCAACTTCTAAACCTAATTTAGTAAACAAACATCCAAAGACAAGATTCTACAATGAAAAACCAATTGCGACAGCTTCAGAACTTTCGAATTCAGTTCACAAATCGAATGAATGTGTATTTTGTGGTAAAGACAACCATGGAAGCCCTAAGTGTGACTTTGCAGCTAATATGAGTTTAAACGAAAAGAGATCACTCATGAAGAAAAAAGGCGTTTGTTATAAATGTCTTCGGCCTTCTCATTTAAGTAAATTTTGCAGAAATGCAGTCCGGTGTTCGATCTGCAACATGTCTTCCCACCTGGATGTCATGTGCACAAAACGGATTTTAGATCGAGGTGGATCTTCTAAGTCTCCAACGGTGCAAGATGAAACTCTCGCCAACTTATCAACCTCCCCAGACGTTTTGTTGCCTACTTTGAGAGTGACCCTCAAAGGGAACAGAACGGAGAAGACGGCACGGGCTATAATAGACACCGGATCCCAAAGATCATATATTTTACATAGCACAGCAATGGAAATGGAATACGAACAATCAAGGAGAGAGTTCTTCCGGCATTCCTTGTTTGGAGGATCGAGTACCGACGTAGTTGAACATGAGGTCTATACCCTTCATTTATCTGACATCAATAATTCCTATCGCTGTGAGTTTGAAGCACTAGGTCAACCCCTTATCTGTGGAAGCATACCTCCGGTGTGTCCAAGATCATTTTTAGAAGGGAGTGAAGAACTCGACGTGTCTGATTTGATGAGAGACCGTATAGAAGTCCTTATAGGGGCGGACATCGCCGGGAGATTGCTAACCGATGCTCAGAGAAGAATCTCATCTGGACTGGTGGCAATCCGTACCAAACTAGGATGGACTGTGATGGGAAAGATTCCTCCAACGGAGGTGAGAGATGACACCAGCTCCCTTTGCGTGACTACACTTCTATCTTTGGATCTAGAAAATTTGTGGAAATTAGATGCAATTGGAGTCTCTGACGCGGAGTTTGAGAAGAAGACTCAATCATTACAAGCTGAAATGGAGGAACATTTCGCCCACACCACGACGCGAGATATCGAGGGGCGCTATGAGGTAGCTCTACCCTGGGTGCAAGACAAGGAAAGGATTCCTTCGAATAGAGACCTAGCCGAAAGCCAACTAAGTTCTGTAAGAAGATAACTTGAAGAAGTTGAAGACATGAATGAGTATGGACAGATCTTTGAAGACTGGATGAATCAGGGGATAATCGAGTATGCCAGAGAGGATAAACTAGATGGTGTACACTGCCTGCCACATCGACCAGTGTATAAAAGGAACAGTCAAACTTCTAGAATACGGCCAGTATTCAATGCGTCGGCCCGGAAGAGAGGTAAACTTTCCCTGAATGACTGTTCGGATAATGGGACTAATTTCAGAGGCATGGCTAATACTTTAAAGAAGATTGATTTTTCGAGATTAAAATGTGATCCCACATTGAAAAACATCACCTGGAAATTCATACCGCCTGGTGCTCCTTGGTGGGGTGGATGGTGGGAGCGTTTGATTGGAATGATGAAACAATTGCTCTTTAGGATTCTCGGTCAAACCTCCTTGGGATATGAAGAACTTTCCACAGTAATGTGTGACGTCGAAAGCTTGATGAACACACGCCCACTGACCTACCTAACTGAAGAGAGTGAGGATCTCGCTCCATTGACACCTTCGTTGTTCTTACATGAGGTCAGAGAGGTTGGCGTTCCAGACCTGGACTTGATTGATAACCAGACCCCTCCCGCAAATATCAATATATCAAACGTGTACGAGAAGATCTTAGAGAACGATTTCGTATCGAATATTTTGGATTCCTGAGACAAGAAACGAGACGCCTGAAGACTACCATACCATTCAAGGTGGGAGACATGGTACTCATTGGACAAGAGATTTTAAAGAGACTACACTGGCCGTTAGCCAGAATAATCCAACTATATCCAGGAAAAGATGGACTTGTGAGGGTTGCGAAAGTGAAAACTTCATCAGGTGATAAAATACGACCTATTCAAAAACTCTACAATTTAGAGATAACGCCCGAGATAAGATGTCGAGACCCTCTAACGGAGCGATCTCCCACACAAGAAGTTCGATTGACAACTGAAGAGGACCCTTTGACTTCCCAACAAGAGCAACATCACATTGAAACCCCGAATGTTGTGTCAAGTTACGGACGGCCCATCAAGAGACCCAACCGATTGGATCTACTGAACTTTTCCTTTCCATGTTTGAGTCGTCGAGACTCCAACTCAAAGGTGGGAGAAATGTTGGAAAAGAAGCCGTCCGAAGCAGCCAATGGGAGGCCGGCGGAAGCGGTTACGGGGATGCAGCGGCAAAATGAGAAAACAATAACAGAAGAACTTGTAAACAACTTTCGAACACTAGAATTTGCCCTGATCTCCGATTCTTTTAGTCTAAACATTTAAATATATAATTAATTAAATAATACTTTACTTATTTTCTTAAATTGTAATAAATATAATTTTCCCTCCTGTTTTCGTCGTATATTTTAAAAGTGTTATAAACAGCGACGCCTTAACTTTGAACCTTCAACCCCGCCGACCAAGAATAGAGGTGAGTGACTACCTCTATAGAACTTAGATCGTCGTCACAACACAGAGTGGCGGTGAAATCGCAATAATGTTAAAGATTAGTTTTAATTATTAATCAAGATTGTGTGTGAATATGTGAGAAAGATGTAATATCGTTGTTGTTTTCTTGGCCGACTGTTTTACATATGGTGTTATCTTAAAATTGCTTGTTTTGAATATTTTTTTAGATTGAGATTATTAGCTAGTATGTAAAAAAAATAACTCTGTTGAATTTTTTTTTGTATTTACATATAAATAAAATTAACTCTGTTGATTTTTTTTGTATTTAATCGATAACGCCGAAGTTAGGCATGTTAATGTTAGGAAATATATTTTGATGTTAAGCAAAACCTGCTCCATCCCGTTTTACATAAATGTTGAAAATATGGTTGAAATTGATGCATTGTAACGAAAGTTTTTAGTGAACAACACTTATGAAATTTGCATTTTATTAATATAGATATATATATACTGATATAAAATCTGAAATTATATCTCCATTACAAATTAATTAGATAATTCATGAGAATTATCTAAATTAATATATTTCAATTTAGAAAAGAATAATTGATTTATCAATTCCCATGAATCATAAAACCAATGCAAAATAATCTTTAAATTATTTAATAAATAATTCAGATGAATTATTTAGAATCTACCCCTACTATTAAACCAGAAAATATAGCCTAGGCCAACATGAAAAAAATATATATACATAAAAGAACAAATAAGGCATGCGTTAGAAATTTGTATGTTGTAATTTGACGTTCCTCAGGTCTTTAAAAGTTTCTCCTCAGGCTGTAGGATGCATAAGCCACTGGATTTCAGGCCATGGGGTTGAACCAGGGTGAGATTAGAGACACACAACCCCTAAAATATCTCTAATTCATTCTAAACACTTTGTACCTATGATCCCTTTCGTATCTGACATCTGGTTCCACACTCTCTCTTTAAATAATTTCTTCTACTCTTAGAAGTAACTTAACTGAAAAAAAATATTGTTATCAAACATGTCCTATTCGCTATTCTTCCTAATTTCGAATCTGACCCATTGGCTTGTTCTGGCAATCTGCTTTGAAGTTCATTTAGGTGTCCTAATAGTTTAATTCCTATCTTATCGTGGAATGAGTTACGCTCATAAAAAAAAACTAATCGATCCTACTTACTAATTGATATTTAGACTAGAACTCATTCTAACTAAAACATACGGCAAACAATAGTCTTTAATAGGTGTTTACTTTTGCTAGCCTGGGGCGATAAAAAAAATCTGGATAGTCCATCTGTCACTTTGCTATTTGGTACCTAAAATCAGTAGACGGAATCCGCCTCGTCTAATCGCAACTTATCTTGGTTAGATCTCAATTGTTAACTCTCATTAGAAACCCTCTTTGAGCCACAACATTGGACACAAGGAATTATAGGGCGTCCAATTTACTTAACGCATGTTCCAAGTTTGTCCATAGAGGATTGGTACCAAGCAGCGCAATATAGAAGAGCATCTAAACGTGCCAATTTCTCCCAACCTCCCGTCTGAATCATCCTCATCCCAGTCACGCTTAAAGCGTCTAAAACTACGATGTCAGAGCGGTTATCCGAGGTTTGTCGTTATGCCCCTGGCTTTACGACATTGGCAACTAAATCCCCAATCTAGCACAAAGTTCACCTGGTACCTCTTCGTTCCCTCTTGCGAGGAGAAGATTTGTGGGCTTTCTGGTCTGACCGTGACCTCCCACAATCTTCTAGTTTGAGGGTTGAGATATGGTCATCTACCTATGACCCTTAGAATTCAAGTTGACTAAAATAAAAAAATTAAGTATTTACTTAAAAGTTAAAATTAAAAATTTATACTCTCTGAAAGAGAGATCTAACAAAAGGAGCGAATATATATTCCTATTTAGAATAGAGTTGTAGCTGTCGTGTTTGAGGCTTCTCGGTCCTAACAAATAAAGAAATCAAAATTGAACAAAATATCCTATTAGATTCCCTAACACTATTCTAATGTACCTTTGGTCTAACAGTATAAAAGGTTTTAACTTTGACAACAATCATTAGTCATTTCATTCATACATATCACATTCACGGACTGCATACATACTAAAGTTAAAAATTGCTATAAATGCCAAAGTACTATAATTATCATTATCAATAGACCCTAATAATAATAAAATCTTCAGGACAAAAAATGTGAAATCAAATAATATTAACAAATTAAAAAAAAATTAGGGGCTAAAGCCTTAGTTTACTCAAAAGAAAATGCCTCATACAAACTCTATATATGTTATCTATACTTAAATTAATTAATAAAATTGATTGTCAACAATCAAATACTGAAATCCAACCTATCATTGTAATTGTGCATCTAACAGTTTGAAATTCTCCTTCTTGTCTTGACGCTAGGTGGCTAAACAAAAAAAATGGATTATCTAAACTAGCACTTAAAATTGGAGCGAACTGAACTTCAAGCATTTTACCTCATTGCCATATGGAGTTATTCCCAAGTGCTCGCCGACCTTACTTCCTGTCCAAGATTATTGGCGTCTTCCTCTCTCTGCTCTTCAGTTAAACCCCCGATACCGGAAAAAAATTATAGGGCTTTTAATACCTGACCTTATGTCTTGGATTTAACAACAGAGATAAGTTGGTACCCTACTCATCATTGCTTAGATCACAACTGCCCTTCACACTTTCATTAGAAATTCTCCTTGGACTGCACTCTGTTTCAAACCTGTCCATAGGGGACTGGTTACAAGCACAGCAGTTATCTAGTGCATCTAAGTTTTTACCTATATTTAGAGTTGAACCAGAGTTCAGAGAGAGAGAGAGAGAGAGAGAGAGATACAAATCAACAACAACAACAAAATCCTTTATTTAGGGCATTCCGCCCCATACAGGATTCGCCGTATTTACACGTCAACAAGAGGAGAGGGAAGAGGAAACATTTACAACAAAATAAGGTTTGTCTCACATTCAGTTACCTATTTACAGATAGTTCATCCTCCAGTATCCTTTGCCCTGCATTCTTTCTCATGCGCCCAGCTTCTGTGCAGAACTTAAAGTATCTAACAATCAGTAATTCATCATTCAGAGCTGAA
This sequence comes from Cordylochernes scorpioides, assembly GCA_030710605.1. Classification (NCBI taxonomy): domain Eukaryota; kingdom Metazoa; phylum Arthropoda; class Arachnida; order Pseudoscorpiones; family Chernetidae; genus Cordylochernes; species Cordylochernes scorpioides. The sequence continues at coordinate 34,127,348 of CP092885.1, read as the reverse complement.
GAGAGAAGTTGACATATGCGATGGTATCTAAATTGACCAGAGTTAGGGCTTAGGAAAATTTCAGGACGTTTTTCTGTTAAGAGAGGGCATTGGAAGAAATAGTGAACCAAATTATCATCCATGAGATCCTTACAAAGTAAACAGTTCCGGCCATTTTCTTTCCAGAAGTCTTTTCTTTCTTCCCTGAAAAATTGCCATAAAACTCTATGTTGTGCAACTAGTCTTTTGTTGGGAAGCGAGATATTTAATCGTAGGTACTCCTCTGTCATGAATGATTCACTCAAAAATTTGTAGTGAGCAAAGTGGGTTGAATCAGTGATTTTCATCTGATCGTTTTGAATTAGTTGGTCTGTGGTGGTTCTAATTATGCCTGGCAATTCTTTCTGTATGGCTAAGTAGTCTTCGCAGCCCTTAAGAAAGGAATATCCTTAGAGTCTATAATTTTTATTAAATTTTGAGTAAAACTGTTTTCTATTTCCTTTTTGGCGGTGACTTTCCAGAGATAGTTTAAGCAAGCATGTGGTAATCTGCTCGTCTCCATTTTTAAAATCCTGACCCAAAACTTTAATGTGAGTTTTACAGCATTAAGTTCAGTTGATATTCTTCCACATTCTCTTCTGAGGATATATCCTGGTGTGAAGTTTGGTAAGTCTAAGAGACGACGAAGAAATGCATCTTGGGTATTACAGTAATCCCTCGTTAAGACGAAATCAACGGGAGAACGAAATACCCTTTTCGTCTTAAAAGAATTCGTATAAACCGAATTCGTATTAGACGAATTGAATTCGTGGTATCCGGGGGTTGTACTTATGTACTACTGATGAGTAAGAAAACTACATTTCTGAGGAATAACGAATAAATTTATTTGAAAACAATATTAATGCAGCATATGGAGTAGGCATAGAGTATCCTATATCTGGGTTTTCTCTGCAGGCTTCAGAAAGTCTGTTATAGCTTTTTGGTGGTATTTGATTGGGCACTGTTTCAGACACTCCCTTCTTATTTTATCCAGGTCATCTTCAAAATGAACATCAATATCCGCAGAGGTTTTGGACAGCTTCTGGAGGGTTTCGAGGGCCGCGATTACTTCCCCTCTAGTAGGCATCATTATCTGTTCTTTCACCTCATCGTCTTCTGTTTCTTCTTTTTCTTTCTTCTTTTCTTCTAATTCGGGTGAACCGCAAATTTCCAACCCTTCATCCAGGGCAACAAACTCCAGGAAAGTCAAAGTCTCAGCTGGGTTTGTAGCTGAAAGGAGTTTGGTCCATTCTTCAGGCTCATCAAGCATTGTTTCTGGAAGTGAAAACGAATCTGCTGTTTTGCCTTCAACAGTTGGCCAAGCTTTTTAAAGCAATTTTTGATTGTTTGACAAGATACAGAATCCCATGAAGCAGCCATTGCACGCATTGCCTGCAAAATATTCCATTTTACTGTTGTTTGCTCGGATTCTATCCCAAGTAAGGCATTTTTAACGAGCCTTGACTTAAAATGGCACTTGAACGCAGCTATTATCCCTTGGTCAAGTGGTTGGATTCGGCTTGTACAGTTTGCTGGGAAATATACAATCCGGACATTTGGCAGATCCAAGTCTTTTGTATCATGTGCGCTGCAATTGTCCATTGTTAGAAGCACATGTCTATTTTCAGCTGTCATTTTACGTTGAAACTTGATGAGCCACAATCTGAATGAATATGCATCCACCCAAGCACTTTTTTGATGCGTGTAATCGGTAGGTAAAATTAGTCGATTAATTTTATTCAAACATCTCGGGTTTTTGTACTTTCCGATAATCCAAAGTTTTGATATCTCTGAACCCGTAGCATTACAGCATAGAACTACCGTTAAACTTTCTTTATTTTTCGTAGTTCCGTGACACTTGGTACCTTTAAAGTCCAACGAGCGATTAGGAAGTAAGTTATAAAAAACACCTGTCTCGTCGATATTAAAAATGTCCTCATCTTTGTAATAATTTTTAATTTCTTCAAACTTAGTCAGCCAGTCGGTAACCGTTTCTTCGCTTACTTTGTTGATCTCACCACTCATAACAAGAGACGCAATTGTGTTTCTTCTTTGAAACCTCCAGAGCCATCCGTCACTACACTTAAAATTTTCCACACCCAATGAGACACTTATTTCTTTAGCCTTTTCTTTGACAAGTGCGCAGGATACAGGAATATTATTTAGTCTACTTTTTTTAAACCATTTTAAAAGCTCATCTTCCACGTCTTGATGGGATGCTTTTCGAAGTCATTTTGAAGAGCTCGAAGACCCTGAGGCAACAGCCGCATCTATTTTTTCTTTGTTTTTTAGAATGGTTGATAATGTGGATTTTGCAATTTGAAAATTTTCGGCAATTTGCGACTTAGATAACACTCCACGTGCAACTTCGTCCAAAATTTTCCTTTTTAAGGCAAGATCAATGGCGCTTTTTTTTCGTGGTTTAGATGACATGTTTATGTAGGTTTTTTTTATGGAAGCTCAAACAATTCACACTTCGATTATTTAGAATTTAATAATTTTTATTTCAAGCGCATTATTTTATAATACAATCAATTAGTCGGTTATAAAAAATATATAACAAATAGAAATAAGTCCTTTTTCTTCTGAGAGCTCGATTTACACAGATTATTATTCACAGAATATATTTTTATTATTTATATTATATTCAATATTTTTAAATATATGTTTTGTATAAAAATAAGAAAAATATAATATTCTGTGAAATTCCGTGAAAGCGTGCGCTCCTTGGCTGCTGGTTGGCAGGGGTCACCATGGCCCCTACATTTATCAGTCGAGAAAAACAGCAATACTGGCACAATAGAGTCGAAATTTTCCACTGATTGAGTACATGGAACGACCCCAAGGGGATGGTTTCATAGAAAATGAGTCATCATAACAAACAAAGGACGAATGTTTACACAAAAGACAAAGAGAGCCAATACTTGATATCAACGGCGTTTTTGTTGTTTTAATAGTTTATTGTTTTACTTATAACTCGCCTTTAAAAACATATTAGAATTCGTTTTAACCGATTGATTAGTCCTGCTGGGGGCTAAATTTAATTCGTATTTCGTCATAACCGAATATTTCGTCTTAACCGGCAAAATCTCTTTGGAAAGCATTGAAATTTAACGGGGGAAAAAAACGGTTCGCGCAAACCGAGAGTTCGTATAATCCGAGTTCGTGATAATGAGGGATTACTGTATTGACTGTCTTCAGCTGGTTAATTGCCCACATTGGTGCCGCATATAGTAACGTAGGAAGAACAATAGTGTCAAGAAGTTTCATCACTGAGGTAAAGGACTTTATTCGCGCCTTTGTAAGGATTCTCCAAAGTGCATTAATTGCATTCAGTGCTTTGTTTCTAAAGTATTGGGAAGCATATTGGGTCGAGATTTTTGTAGTCAGAGGGTAACCCAGATATGTATACTTAACTACTATTGTCACGGGTTGCTGGCCCCAAAACCATGTCTCGGAACGAGCTGTTCTTCCACCGTTTCTAAACACCATTATTTTAGATTTATTTTGGTTTAACGTTTGGCAGTTCTCTTCTAAGTACTTTTTAAGTAAGTTAATCTTCAATTGCAAATTTATTTTCGATTCTCCTAAGATCACTATGTCGTCTGCATACAGTAAAAGGTGTATAGTTCCATAATTCTCAAGATTTATACCTGGCAATTCTGATTCATCGAACAGGGGTACCAGATCGTTTAGGAAGAGAATGAATAAATAAGGTGACAACGGCTCCCCCTGCAATACTCCCGCTTGTATTTTGATAGCCTCCGTGAAGGAACCCCGCCATCTGACTGTTGCCGTCATTTGGGTATAATAGTTCTTAATTAGTTTAATAAATCGACAGCTCAAACCATTTAATGCTAATTTTTCCAAAGTAGATGGTGCGGCACAGTATCAAAGGCCTTCCTTAGGTCAATGAAGAAGGCATATAACTTTCCCCTTCTACGGCTAAGGGTCATTTGAATTAATGATACGAGCGTGAAAATGTGGTCCTGACAAGAGTAGCCTTTTCTAAAACCAGCCTGAATTTCTGCCAAAATTGACTTTCTCTCCATCCAATCATTCAATCTTGTCTTCAAGATAGATGTAAATAATTTCGATAGGTTAGAAATCAGGGATATTCCTATGTAATTTGACGGGTTGTCCGGATTTCCATTTTTAAATATTGGGTTGATTATCGTTTTTGTCCATTGTTGTGGAACTTGGGATGTCCCTAAGATTTTATTAAATAAATTCCTGAGATAAATTGTATGTTCTTCTAATAAATATTTAATCGCTTCGTTAGGAATTTCATCAAGTCCTGTAGCCTTATTTTTACCCAATTTGGAAATTTCCGTGGTGACCTCAGTTAGAGATATTTCACAATCAAATTCGGGGTCAATGTCCAATATCTCAAGTGGTAACTGTGCAACTTTTGTTAAATTTGAACCAAGTAACTCCCGATAGAAGACCTGCCAGTCTGCAATATAAATTTCTCCTGGTAGGTTATTCCTATATTTAAGTGAATTAATAGTCTTCTAAAATTGGGAAGAATCTTTTACATTACTGAGGATAACTTGAATTTTGTCAGCATATTCCCTTTTTCAGATACAATTCATACCAAACAAAAAAAAAACTGTTGAACTCACTTCAATCTTAAATCACATCTTGACACTAAAACAAAAATGTAACTTAAAAAAAACTGAAAACTCTGAAAAAAAAGTTCTGGATTCTCAAAAAGGAGATTATATATTCGTTATTTAATATAAC